>OY294018.1:10071606-10253950 GCA_958510785.1 Exephanes ischioxanthus | reverse complement strand
CCTCGTCGATGTCGTTTACGATAATTTTATTATTATCTCCATGCGACCGACCCAGTTCAGTTGCGGTAACCATAGGTCTGTTTTTCTTCGACGGTGAATCGCCCCTCTCACTTTCACTGCTGTTTCGCGACATCGCCACTAAGACTTTGCCGTAACTGGTGCAACGATTTTCGAGGATCGCCGGACCGAGACGAGCGAGGGTCGTCATTTTCGTTTAACGTTTATTATTGCGCTGCAGAGGTCATCAATGACATTCAGGACGAGTCGTTACAGTGTTTGTTTGTTTGTCAATACGATTAATTTCATTCAAGCTAGAGACTTAACGAATTTTAACCGCGACAGATAATCATATCGACGGTCACTTTTGAATCGTTTTATGTTTAAATAAACACTGCTCGTAAATTGTATCACATCGGGTAATTCAAACCCGAATTCAAGATGAAAACAACAAAAACATTTCGTATCTCTGTGCCACAACTTAACCTACTCACAGCCTTTTTTTTCTTGCAGCCTATCGAGCTCGGCGGCGCATGCGCAAAGCTCCGGCTATTTCCCCGCGAGCGCTCGAGACCGTGACGTCACGGGTTACACGTGCTCCGAGTCAGCTCGACGAGCGGGTAACTTGACTTGTCGTTAATTTTGACGATTAATAAAAATGGGTCGTAAGATCCCGGGAAAGAAGCACAGGGGAATAAAAGATCCTGAGAAACAGGCTGCCAAGCGATGGGCCGAGTACGTACATAGATATCTGTCGATTATCGTTAATTGTTGTTACTAGAGATCAGCTGTTATGTGACGCACTGTTGCAGGTTAAAAACGAAGATCGACGCACCGCCGAGAAACAAGGACGAACAAACAATACCGAAGAGTCTCGAGCGTGTAATGAAACTCAAGGAGGCTGTGAAATCCGGCAAGATACCGGCAAAAACGAAGAAGCGAAAACGTCGACCGAAGACCGGATTGATTACGTTGGGTCCGCAAAATCGCAGTCTCCATCCGAACGCCAAACCCGAAAAATCCGTTCCCCTGTTCAACCAGCTTCCCGGCGAGAGCGCCGAGTCCTTCATGCATCGAGTCAACAGAGAGACTCACCAGTTTCTTAACGAAACGACATTCGAGAAGAAATACAACGTTGAGATAAAGAGAAACCCTGAAACAGGCGACGTCGAGGGCGTGCAGAAAGCCCCGAAAGACGAGATAGACGAATTGAGGAAACTTAAATTGAAACACAAGAATATAGGAAAGAAAAAGAAGAGGAAAGCCACGGACGTAGAGCCAAAATTGACAAAGGTACAGAAGAGAAAACGAAAGTTGGATATAAAGAAGGAAAAGAGAATGCAGGACAACATAGACGAGTTCAAAGTATTTAGAGAGAAAGTCGAATTCGGGGACGTCGCTCACGCACCACCAAATCTCAAGCTTCGACCAATTAAGACACGAGACGGCAGTCAGCCGGGCAAACATCGATTGCTGCTTCATTCGCTGTTTCCGGATAACGCCAAGACGACGAACGCACGATCGAAATCTATGTCCATCGACAAGACAGGCAAGAGGAAAGATCTGCCTAGTGCCGAGAGAAGAATTCTGGAAAAACAACAGAGCGACGTTATCGCCGCGTACCGTCTCCTCAAGACTCAACAAAAAGCTGCCAACGTTGCTTGATACACAAAAAATCATGAAACATTAAATTTTAATGCTGTATCAGAATTATATATATTCTTGTACATAATATATATTTCTCGTAATATCAGGACCCATCAAGAACGCACATTCAAACGGCATTAATGTGCAACAGCATTGATAATAATATCAAAAACAATAATTGTAATTGTTGTTGTAATTTATTTGATGGCAAAATTCTTTTATACAGAAATTACATATGTAATTTCTGTGTAAATAATAGTAAAAATAATAATAATTCTCTATACAGTCGTCCATACAAACGGTTCAAGTTGGTCCGTTATAGGCAATAAATTGTTGAGTATCTCAAGACCCTCCAAACTTTGATTTAACTGCATACGACACTTTGTCAATTGTATACTTAACTCGTGAACCTTGTTCATTTGTTCGGTGAATTTTGAAAAAATTTTTATCCTGTTGACATCAGCGCAGACACCAGTCTGTGCCGGGGCGATCATCTGACCGTTAGGCTTCGAGGGTGAGATGCTGGTATCTTGTGCAGAGATCGAACAGCCCGATGGAATTGAGTGGGCCGAGTACTTCGGAATTCCTGACACCAGGGGGAAAGATTGAGGGTTCCTTGCGTTATGGTCACATTATGGTTCTAATTCCTCCCGACTCAACAAAAAACAACCAACTTTGCTTTATACACGAAAAATGATTGATTAGCAAATTTCAACGTTAAATCAGAATTATATATATTCTTGTACATGTGCAGGAAGTTTTACACATTAATATATATATATATATATATATATATATCGTAATAACAGGCGCCATTGTGAACGCACATTCGAATGGCATTAAAGTGCATCAGCGTTAATAATAATAATAATAATAATTCTCTAACCAGTCGTCCATACGAACGGTTCAAGTCGGTCCTTTATAGGCAACAAATTATTGAGCGTCTCGAGGCTCTCCAGAGTTTGATTCAACTGCATATGGCACTTGGTCAATTGTCTACTAAGCTCATGAACCTTGTTCATTTGTTCAGCAAATTTTGCAAATTTTTTTTGCCTCTCGACGGCCATCGCCATTATCCTGTTGACATCAGCATCGACGTTGGCGCAGAGAACGGCCTGCTCGGAGGCAATCATCTGAGCGTTGGTGTTCAAGTGATGCTGGTATCTCGCGCAGAGATTGAACAGGCCGATGGGATCGAGTCTCTCGAGTACTTCGGGATCTCTGACGCCGGGGGGAAGATTGAGGGTTCCTCGCATTATGGGCAGAAACATTGGGATGCTCTGAAGCTTGACGAGGTCGGGATCTTTGTCGGTGGAGACGTCGGACGCGGCAGGTTTTACCACGACTATGCTGTGAGCCTTGCCGGAGGTTGACTTTCTCTGGCCGATGGCTCCGGCGCTTGATTTTCTGCGGGTCATCTCCGCAGGACCGAAGCTCTTTCCTCTGTAGAGCTGAGACTGTTTGTTGGTCATCTTTGGCGAATCGCCTATAGGCCTGTTTACCGTATACGATATGTAGGGGAGATCGGAGTCCGAACAGACACTGGGACCCGGACTGGTGCATCTCGGCGGCGTGTCGTCCGGCAGTCTCTCCCTGTTCGGCACGCTCTTGCCTCGTCTCAGCTGGTTCGTCCTTCCGCGGGATCCTTCCGTTCCCTGGCCGCCTCCTTGCGAACTCTGTTCCGAGCCCATGGCGCTCTTTTCTTATTTTTGATTATTTTATCGCTGAGAACGGTGTTGAATTTTCGAGAAGCTTTGATTCGACGATTATTGCAAGTTTGTTGTGACTCGCATCGACACTCACGGTGGACGGGGAAACGCGCAGTCGTGATTTACGCTATCGCCGAGTGACCGGAGATTCGGCTCCATATCGTGACGATGTGGACGCGCTTATTTTGTTTGGGTTTTTATGAGTAATTATGGTTTTTCGACTGATAAACAAGAGCTCAAGATCTCTGACGATCTGTCAAAATGTTTCTTTCTGTACTGACGTTTAATCGTACGTCGAAAAAAGAGGCCGTAACAACGGCTTGCGTCGGAGCAGCGCGAGACCGCGCGGCTGTGGGAATTCACGGTTATCCGTCGATAAGTTTTCCGCAAGCATCGATTTGAAAATATTTTCAAAGTTGCCGCTGTATCGTGCGATCGTTTTCGTTTCTATTACAATATAAAAATTACAACCTCCAGCACTTCCTACTGCGTTATTGAAGTGCTGGAGGGCTAGCATATTATATAATACTACGCACTTGGTTTTCTGGAGCTCTTCACCTGCGCCGGAGATCCCTCCCCGAAGGGAGACCGGCTACGGCGACGGTTCATTGATGATTCACCTTCGTGACTGCAACTCTTGGACGTTGGTCTCTTTTTGCATCCGCGGGTTCTGCTTGCTTATCTGGAACGAGAAAAAGAAGGGGAAAAAGTGCATTTTTTATTACCGCATACCGACTTCGAGGCTATGGTCGGATCGAATCGATCCCACACCGATTCGTCGATACGAAAAATATTGACGAATTATTGCCAAACCTACGTCGAAGTTCACAATTGTTCGATCTTTTCTTCATTATCGAGTACATTGTGCGGGATGCTGCTGGAGTTTCCGACAAACATTTCACAGGAAGAAGGAAGCACCGTGGGGTTCGTTCGAGCTCTGACGGCGTGGGATCGCGTCGGTAAAACAACATGGCGGCTATACGAACGGCGCGCCCTACCCTTTGAATCCTCAACCCTTTCAACCAATCCATTCAATCGCATGAATTCGTATAGAAATGTTTTTCGTTTTCACCCGTACGTTTCGATTTACCGCTAAGACAATCTGAACGTTGAAAATTTACAGTGACAAGCGAATGATAAAAACAAATTCCTCCAATCCAAGTATGTCCTTCATTTGGCTATCGCAATATTCCAGGGACGCTTGAGGAAGCTCATATATCAAAGTAAATAATTGCCGAGACCGAGTTGGCTACAAGAATTTATTTAGAATACCCGATAACGGCGCGCTTACGTCAGCTTTCCCTAGATTTGGTAACAAAGTGCGAGCTCGTTAAAGCTAAAGAGTCACGAGCCCCCTGAGTAGCGAAGTAAATAATATTTACTTCGACGGCTGCACTAGTCCGTCAGCTGTTTAAATAGGTTAAATAAATCACAGTTCGAATAACAGATAAAGCCTTTTTTTTACTTCGACACTGTGTAATCTCGTCGGTCCGCTGATGCCTATAACGGTGTTTTGCTTAGCACGTAATCCTCTTGCCACAATAATTATTACCGCAAAAGGAGACGAAGGATTTTCTGTTTCTTGGTAACTGGAGGTTTGTCGCATCCTCTCGGACTCGTCCCTGCAGTCCGATATAGTGACACGGCATCCGTCTACCAGAGACTCTAATAACAGCCTGCCCATACTACAACTAGCGGGATATCCAGATACTACATATGTGCAAAATATACCGAGCTCTAGATGGTCTGTGAAAGCAAGTCCGCTCCTCGTGAATTTTCATGCAATAAAAAAGTATACAACGCATGTGTTATTGCTACCGCCGCGCCACCACCGTCTTTTGTTTCAACCACACTGCGGCGTTTAGTTTTCCTTTGTCGATGTCAAAGTATAATTGTATTATCGTCGTACGCATCATTGAGCGCCGAAAGATGAAAGATCAAGTGCGGTTCAATTATAGTCCACGAACCGTGCGTCCCTATGGAACTAACCTTTTTTTCGTGTCTCGTTCGGACAGTCTCGTTACACACAGTGAAAAACGCAATGCAGCCCGGCTGCCCGTGGAAACTTTTGAGTACTGCGAAAAAGGAACCTCTCGGTCAAAGGGCTCTCAGGGTTGCTCCCTTCAAGTGGCAATTCCGCGATAAAAATCGTCGAGCAACGTTATTGAAAAGGCGCTCGAGAAAGGTTTGTTGCAGACGCGTGAAATATTTATTGCTCCTCGTGTGCAGCAGTCTCCTCCGTACGGGCTCTCGCGTGCCCGACGAAGAGGGTTAAGATATTACCGAGCGTGGGAATTCTACCAACGCCGAGTGGCGCTGCTTGGTATGCAAACTGTAACGGGCAAACATCGCGAAATTTTGTCCGCACACCGGTCCGACGAGATGCGGACGTTTAAAATGTTTACAAAATTCACCACCGATTCCATGCTCTTTTTTATGAAAAATCGAGAGTTCGTGCGACCCCCGTCTCGTCTCTCTTGTTCGGAAAGCACCTCATCTCTCTCCGCTTCTCGAAGATCTTTGAGTCTCTCCTCGTTCCTCGTGTTTTTCTCTTTGGCCTATTCCGTGGTTCGCTCTTCTGCATACGCGTACGTGTCCCGTTTGTAGCCTCGGTAAAAATCCTCGCTCGTCTCTCGTTTTATCGACGAGCGAGACTCGCTCGTCTCGACTCTCTTTCACTCGGCCGGTGGTGGGCTTCGCTTACAAAGTGGGTTCCGCTTCGTTCTCACCGGCGCCCTCGCCGCAGATCCAATCATAGCGCGAGAGATTATTGTCGCTGGGACTCTCGTCATTGTGCGAACCCCGAGAATCGACATGCAACTTTTCGATTCTTTTGTATCTATTCGTTAGAAATTAACATAACTGTACATACAGAATATATCCGTTCGACGGTCGACGGACCGGGTAAAGTATAACGTTTCACGATCGTTTATCACGATCAATAGCGACGAAAGAGATCATCGTTTAACCGAGATCGGGAGGACGCGAGCCTCTGGAAGGGCACGAACCAGAGCCTGGATACTCGCGTAGCCTGCAGGTCACCGGGACAATCGCATCGAGTGGGATATATAGAGATTGCTTTAAAATTTAACGCTCACGCGTGGTCTTGAATAAATTAACATGTTTAAGGGTAGTGTAAGTGGGTATAGCGCTGGTTTACCGCAGTCGGCAGAGTTACCGGAATCAAGAAACTCACAGCTGAATCTTTAACGATGTTTATGCAGAATCCTCCCCTCCTTGACCCTTGAGTTTTGGGCTTTGGCACCGTCGAAACTTGCAAAATTTTACTGGCTCATATCCCGTCGCTTTTCGATTACTCTAGAATAGCGAAATATAATTGACTTTTAAAAATTATTTGAAATTAAAATATAATAAAATTGTAAATGATAATTTATTAAAAAATGACCTTTTCGTAAATCAATAAGGTCTTAGCAAAATAGGTACAAGATTGGGTAGGCGATCGGTCGGGGTAGGATCTGGTCGAGGAATTGATTTAGTTTTTAAAAGGAAGACCAGTAGAGGAGATGTGTCGGTATGCGAAAGAGTTCGGAAAACTTTGCTTGGGAGAAATCGAGAACCGAAGCGGCGAAGGATACTTAGAGAATAAAAAGCGCACTACAGAGGGTTTACTAGCAGAGCTGGACAACGTACTTAAAGTACCAAGTACTTTAAGTACTCATGAAATACTTGTTGTTTATAAAGTTGTTTATAAAGTAATTAAAAAAATATTTATGATGAAAAATCATTCAAATTAAGATACTGCGACAATAGAGTTTATTCGTAAACATAGTAGTATTATGTAATGCTCTGTAGGTTTCTCAATTATTTTTACTTGTTCCAATGAAGTATGAGGTCAATGGTACATCATAGAAGGAGGATAAAAACCTTAATGAAAATGCTCGGAGAATGAGATTTTCAAAAAAGAAGTGATGTGAACTCAAAAAGTACTTGTACTCGATACTTGAAATTGTAAAAAAACGTACTTGAAGTACTGAACAGTACTTGTGTACTTGAAGTGACAAACAAGTACGAGGTGTTCCAAGTACTGCCCAGCTTTGATTGATACCAAGATTTTCACGTTTCCCGCACTGTGTCTCAATCCAAAGTACTCGAATAATGGAAAAGAACGTTAAGTGCTTAAGTGCTTAAGTATACTTCAAGTACTTGAAAAAATGGGTGTACTTAAAGTACACCTGTACTCAAACTCTCGGAATTACAGTTCTAAATAATTACTGTGTACTGTAGTACCGCCCAGCTCCTTTTAGGAGTAAGATATGAATAAACAAAGGAATAAATTGATTGTGAATCAATTAATTGTAAATTGATTGTCTTCGGAAATACTGAATATTATTGTACTAGCTCTGTTCTTTATCTAATTTACATAAACCATTTATCTGTGTTATTTTGTGATACAGATGTGCTTTTTGGAAGGAGTGTAAACCAATGAATTGTACATGTACGGAGATGTAAAAAGCAACTGAAGCCATGCAATGGAAATAAACTATACTGTACTATAAAAGTTACCCCTTCATTGTCACATTGGGTTAAATTGTTATTAATATAGACATCGATAAATTTATTACGCTTCAGTGATTGCTACATGTCAATTTGAGTACATGCAGGGAAAATATAATCATTGTCTAGCGGGAAAAAACTTAATACTGTTGAAAAAAAATAAAAAAATAAAAAAAATAAAAGCGAAATGAGTTGTTTGTGAACATCATAGAGAAAGCAGAGCGACCGTGCTGCGTTGGAGCATGGCAATAAGGACTAAAAAAAAACAGACAAAATAGCATGGACTGGCATGATTTTACAGTTCCATGCTTTAACAATAGAATAGTAATAAACATATATAATAACTATATTTCGTGTTACAATATATCTAATCGTTAATCTTACACCTAAGTACATACTAAAGTTTTGGAGAAAGGAAGATGCATCCAGTGAAGATAGGTGGCTGTCGTTCTCGTGACAACCTCACTGGTCTCGTTAATTGCCCATGTTGAAAATCATTTTGAAAAGTATCCGTCGGCGGATGGATCGGAGCAGAAACAAAATATGGGACATACTTTGAACTTTCTATAAAGCGTTTCAATAGCTATAATTTAAGAAGGTTAATGGCAACGTTGAAAGAAAAAACGAGAAGAAAGTCAAAAAGTGTGGCGAATGTCGGATCGATTTCAACGGCGTTGAAGGACCGTTCAATCGTGATTTCAATAGCCTTACCCCCAATGTGATAAATATTTAACCCCAATATAGATGTATTAATGATGACTTAATATTATTAATAAATAAAAGCGCGACTATGATGGAAGTATTTCAAAAACTAATTAGCCGTGCCCATCTCTGTCCAGGGCATCACGTCGATGAAAAAAATCTCTTTGCCGCCGTCGACCCTTAGAATTTTACTCTATAGCTTAACAACGGGCGGTGTAATAAAAATTCACCCAGTCGTCCGTGCAGCGCGACTGCCCAAGATTTCAAAGGTCTCGGGTATACCGCACGGTTGACGATATGGAAACAGGCGTTGCGTTGATGATAAGATATACCGCTCGTCGCGTATGGGGGCTACGACGACTGGCGGGCTTCGCGCTGGCGTTGCGGCGCTCCGTTCCATCCCGCGCGTCACCCCGCCACGCGGGTGGCGGGAGGGGGGGGGGGGGCGAAGGGGGGGAGTGTCACGTCGCTCGCGCACCGCGAGGTTTTTCACCGCGCGGTGGGGGGCACGAAGGGAGCCGCACAGTGGGGATGCCGCCTCGGTATTCTCGCCCCCGCAGTCAATGACAGTCAGTGAGCAGCGAGCTCTCGCGAATGACGGGTTATCCGCACGGCTACCCGACTCGTTGATCTACCAACCACGTGGGAATATTTTCCTCGTATCGCACGTCCAAGTTCACATCGAAAATAATTTTAACCTATTAAATTCTATGTCGTGCGGATATCGACGCTCGGGGAATCATAATTATTAGAAAAAAAAAAAAAAAAAAAATCCTCACGCACGCGTGCACACACACAAACACGCACACACGCTCATCGGGATTTCTACCACGAACGGGATCATCCGTCGCGTGCAACTTACAGATTTTGCAGTGAGTCGATCGCGTGATTTGCCGCTTCCCTTCCCGGGATATATACGCTTTAATGTACAATATAAGCTTTATTGAAATTCAAATAAGGCCCCCGAGAAATTGAGGCGATCGGATGCACTTTGCTGGCTCTTCTCCCTGTAAATTCTTCTTCTTATAGTATAGTATATCTATATATATATACTATTTTTTTTTTTTTTTTTTTTTTTATTCTTCACTGGGAGCGGGGTTTGCAGGTGCGCCGAGGACCTGATAGAACAATCGAAGGGCACAGAGACAATTATCTACACGGAGAAAAGTGGGCTTGAAATTATTTTTACCTGTACCAGATACATGATCCAGATTATGTTCGTTGCAGGAAATATACACGGTAACATTTTTTTTACGCTCAACAAACATTTCTCCTCCAAAAAAGTCGACAATTTTGTTTTCGTGTCAATCTCAATCTTTTTTTCTCCCCAAATTCAATTTAATATTTTCTTTTATTCCACAATTTTTGTTTTCCTTTTACTTACTTTTTGATAGATCTCGTTGATAGATTTTGAAAGATTTTTGAAAAATTATTATTATAAAACAGACTACAGATCTTTGCCGAGCGCACAAATCCTGTTTACGATGTATTATTTTTACGAACAAACATATAATTCGTCGCTATGTAAATAATGCAACCTCACGATAAAACAATAGTATCGCAACAAAAAGACTCAACATTTCTCTCAGCCGTAACCCGGCCTCTTCGCGTTACAGTTCGGCACTGAAGTTAAAAATATATGTATATATATATATATATATAAAATAATAATTAATTAAAACGTTGAAACACATTCCTCAGCTACGCAGTGCGCACAATATGATAGCAGAAACTAGCCGCGTGTGTATCGATTCGATCACCTTTCTAATGAATGAATATGCGAGTAGAGAGACTACCCGACGTTTGCACAACTTGGCTGGCGTGTCACTGTGTGGCGTACAAATTATTAATTTATTTTTTTTTCACCACAGTTTTTTTCACACGCGCGCCCGCGAAGAATATGCAGATTCCGTAATAACACGAGCATAACTTACGCCGCCCCGAAACGATAGACGAAGAAAAAAAAAACGAGCGAACCCGAGCGCCGACTCTCGCGAAGCGTAATTGCACGTAATCACAGCGAGAGAACCGGCCAAGGCAGAGTTTTCGAGAGATGCATCTCGGAACCTTCGAAAAGCAGCGGTAGACTCGGCAGATGGACGAAATACGGCGCAAGATCGAGCGAGTGCAATATCTCCTCGAGAAAGGAGAAAAATAGCTGAGCCTCCCCTCCAGCAAAGCGTGAAATATAATTGCGTTACGTAAAAGGATCTCGCGCTCGCGGGGATCTTTAACGCTTTACTACGAGCGCGGGAGTCATCGGTGCGCGAAAAGTGCCACGTTACCGCTGCAGAAGAATAAGAATAATAATAATAATAATAATAAAAAAGAAACGAGAAAGAAGTAGAGAGAAAGAAGAGAAGAAAAAAAAAAATTGTGCAAAACCGCACAGTAGATTAGCCGGTGGAGAGCGGCGGCCACAGGCTGGCAAGTCGAAGGCGAGAAGAGCGCGCGCTGCCGGCAGACGCGATTGCGTGCGGGCTCGAAAAGTTTGTACTCGATCGAGGTGAGGAGCGAGCGCGCGCGCGCGCGTTTAACGATGTTTTCATTAAATTCGATCAATCTCTCGATAAATTAAATCGCTCTCGATGCGAGCGAACGGTACATAACAATAACAAAAAAAAAAATGAACAAAAAAAAGCGCTCTTTTGATTGCGGGCGGCTCGCACACAGCGAAGAGTGGCCGCGTACGTGTCCCGCTTTGTAAACAGCTCCTATCGCCATCCCGACACCGCCGTTGAAACTCTCGCGAGTACAGAATCGATCTCGTTGCCACCTATAGCCATGCCGGGGCTCGAAACTATCGCCCGGCAGAGATCATAAATGGAAATGAAAATCACGCATCCGTGGATACGATACAGAGCACGAGGCTGTGTACCATGGTCATTTAATCAACTGTCCTACCGGCGTGAAATTATTCATTGATTGGCGTAAAATTATCATGGAAATAAATGTATATACAATATATGTATATGTATTTATTTTGATGTATACATGCATTTACATTTAGATACATAAATATACAATTGAATGAATATCCAATTGATTCGGATTATTCGAAAATAGGCGTGCATTAGAATTATTGGCTGCACATTAGTGGGTGGGGGGGGGGGGGGGGGGGGTTTCCACGCAAAAAACGTGTTGCATTTATTTAAAAAAAATATATTATTGGTATTCCGAATTATGGAAAAAATTAATATGGAATAGAAAAATATATGTATGGAACTCCTAAAATTTGTTATACTCGACCCTGGGGATTTTTTTTATATGGACGTTTATATGGAACACCATGACGATGAATAAAGCGAGTGGGATTTTCGATACGATTTTTTTTTACTGATAAAAAAATTAAGGAGACACGGTTTTTTGGCTTGCAATCGCCGATCCGAATTTCCCCGAAACTGTTCATATTCCGAAGAAGAAGAAATTATGTTGTAATGTGCTTATATCGATTGCTGACAAAAATCTTATTGGTGTTCCGAAATATGGAAAAAATTAATATGGAATAGAAAAATATATGTATGGAACTCCTAAAATTTGTTATACTCGACCCTGGGGATTTTTTTATATGGACTTTTATATGGAACACCATTACGATGAATAAAGCGAGTGGGATTTTCGAAACGATTCTTTTTTTACTGATAAAAAAATTAAGGAGACGCAGTTTTTTTGGCTTGCAATCGCCGATCCGAATTTCCCCGAAACTGTTCATATTTCGAAGAAGAAGAAATTATGTTGTAATGTGCTTATATCGATTGCTGACAAAAATCTTATTGGTATTCCGAAATATGGAAAAAATTAATATGGAATAGAAAAATATATGTATGGAACTCCTAAAATTTGTTATACTCGACCCTGGGGATTTTTTTTATATGGACGTTTATATGGAACACCATTACGATGAATAAAGCGAGTGGGATTTTCGAAACGATTCTTTTTTTACTGATAAAAAAATAAAGGAGACGCAGTTTTTTTGGCTTGCAATCGCCGATCCGAATTTCCCCGAAACTGTTCATATTTCGAAGAAGAAGAAATTATGTTGTAATGTGCTTATATCGATTGCTGACAAAAATCTTATTTGGTATAGAGTCGCAAATTATCAAAGGTATCAGAGGAAATAGGGTAAGCGGTTTGTTACCGACAGATCGCGAGGCGGGGCCGTTTCATATAACTTTAAAGCGAAGCAAAACAACGCAGTCGGTAACGAAAACAGTAATGAACAATTTTTGTCAATCGTTTGAATTCTTTCGATAAAAAATAGCATTATTAAAAAAAGTGTGTTGAAAAATTGCAGCTATCGCTCTTGCACTTACAGAAGTTTCACTTCACCTTAATGTGCTACATTGAAATTTCAAAATCCTCACCGCATTAAAAAAAAAAAAACTTGGGATTTCTCTCGATAATATATTCACTTATATTTTCCACATCTCATAGAACGAAACGCAGAAGAGAAAGAGACTCATCGTCGGGTTTTGGGCTGAAAAACAGAGTTCCAATTCACACGAGTAACCGCGTTTCGTTGCGCCTTTCTCCGCGCTCGCTTCGGATCTTTTTCACAAACTATCAGAATGATGAAGTGTCAGTGGGTTACCCGCACAACTTCCGTTAACCATGAGAACAAGGACAGTCAGACCAAATCGACGTTTAGCCACTTACAGTGAGTCAATATCCCGATCTGTAATTGAGCGACAGATACATAGACGGATTGCAAACCAATATATCGTTACGATCCCGATAGAAAAAAAAAAAAAAAAAAAAATAACAAAAAAAATTAATTAAAAGGTAAACAAATAATTTGATTTTAAATGGCTGCATCAGCCACACATTGCAATAGAATGCCCTAGCCGGTAACCGAATGACGGTAACCGAATGACTCGATCCGAAACACGGATCGAGAACCCATATGACGTTATGATCAAGATAGATAAAAATATCTTTTAATACATTTTTTTTTTTAATGGCCACACCAGCTACGTACTGCAATTGAATATCCCAACCGGTAACCGAACGACGAACAGCCACGGATCGTTTCTGTCCGTATGTTTCTTATGAACCTACTAGTCGTTACGATCCAGATGGAAGAAAAAAAAAATTCAAAATTGCTGCATGGGTTCGTTAATCTATTAGCTCGCCCGTGTCGAGGAATCTTTCGCGGTTATTTCACGCCGAGCCTCCCCGAGGTAGGCACTCCACACTCGTCCGTAGAGATTCATTGTTTCTCGTTAATGTTATGTCACTCGGCTCGAATCGAATAGATACGTCTCATTTGTTCCGCCTTACGCGACGATTTCACAGCACTTATGTGCCCGTTTTCCACCACGGTTCTGCGCTGTCCGTCTACTCGTCGGATAGTTCACACTGTAAAAAATGTTATGAAATTCACAACACGTTTAATATACAAAGTCATATGAAATATACAACCTCGGTATATGAGATTAGAATTCATATACACTATATATAAATTTTTATAATTTAATCTTAAATGCAATACCTTGTATATTAAAATGACCGGTGACGGCATTGAAAATCCAGACAGCCGTATATGAAAATTATATTATTATTACAAATATTATACAAATAATATTGTTTTTAATATACCGGTAACGCAATATTATTATGTACGTGTCAATGAAATTTCATATACTGTATATGCATAAAGCTTTATATACTTTTATGAATTTTCAGACATTTTTTACAGTGCAATCTATTTTATTTAATATTTTTATTTTTAAATACAAAAAAAAAATTATTTTCGTTCAACCAAACGACTCCGGTGCTGGTCTTCGAGCGTGATCGAATCGAATAGATACGTCTCATTTGTTCCGCCTTACGCGACGATTTCACAGCACTTATGTGCCCGTTTTCCACCACGGTTCTGCGCTGTCCGTCTACTCGTCGGATAGTTCACACTGTAAAAAATGTTATGAAATTCACAACACGTTTAATATACAAAGTTATATGAAATATACAACCTCGGTATATGAGATTAGAATTCATATACATTATATTTAAATTTTTATAATTTAATCTTAAATGCAATACCTTGTATATTAAAATGAGCGGTGACGGCATTGAAAGTCAAGACAGCCGTATATGAAAATTATATTATTATTACAAATATTATACAAATAATATTGTTTTTAATATACCGGTAACGCAATATTATTATGTACGTGTCAATGAAATTTCATATACTGTATATGCATAAAGCTTTATATACTTTTATGAATTTTCAGACATTTTTTACAGTGCAATCTATTTTATTTTATATTTTTATTTTTAAATACAAAAAAAATAATTATTCTCGTTCCACCAAACGACTCCGGTGCTGGTCTTCGAGCGTGATCGAATCGAATAGATACGTCTCATTTGTTCCGCCTTACGCGACGATTTCACAGCACTTATGTGCCCGTTTTCCACCACGGTTCTGCGCTGTCCGTCTACTCGTCGGATAGTTCATACTGTAAAAAATGTTATGAAATTCACAACACGTTTAATATACAAAGTCATATGAAATATACAACCTCGGTATATGAGATTAGAATTCATATACACTATATATAAATTTTTATAATTTAATCTTAAATGCAATACCTTGTATATTAAAATGACCGGTGACGGCATTGAAAATCCAGACAGCCGTATATGAAAATTATATTATTATTACAAATATTATACAAATAATATTGTTTTTAATATACCGGTAACGCAATATTATTATGTACGTGTCAATGAAATTTCATATACTGTATATGCATAAAGCTTTATATACTTTTATGAATTTTCAGACATTTTTTACAGTGCAATCTATTTTATTTAATATTTTTATTTTTAAATACAAAAAAAAAATTATTTTCGTTCAACCAAACGACTCCGGTGCTGGTCTTCGAGCGTGATCGAATCGAATAGATACGTCTCATTTGTTCCGCCTTACGCGACGATTTCACAGCACTTATGTGCCCGTTTTCCACCACGGTTCTGCGCTGTCCGTCTACTCGTCGGATAGTTCACACTGTAAAAAATGTTATGAAATTCACAACACGTTTAATATACAAAGTTATATGAAATATACAACCTCGGTATATGAGATTAGAATTCATATACATTATATTTAAATTTTTATAATTTAATCTTAAATGCAATACCTTGTATATTAAAATGAGCGGTGACGGCATTGAAAGTCAAGACAGCCGTATATGAAAATTATATTATTATTACAAATATTATACAAATAATATTGTTTTTAATATACCGGTAACGCAATATTATTATGTACGTGTCAATGAAATTTCATATACTGTATATGCATAAAGCTTTATATACTTTTATGAATTTTCAGACATTTTTTACAGTGCAATCTATTTTATTTTATATTTTTATTTTTAAATACAAAAAAAATAATTATTCTCGTTCCACCAAACGACTCCGGTGCTGGTCTTCGAGCGTGATCGAATCGAATAGATACGTCTCATTTGTTCCGCCTTACGCGACGATTTCACAGCACTTATGTGCCCGTTTTCCACCACGGTTCTGCGCTGTCCGTCTACTCGTCGGATAGTTCATACTGTAAAAAATGTTATGAAATTCACAACACGTTTAATATACAAAGTCATATGAAATATACAACCTCGGTATATGAGATTAGAATCCATATACATTATATTTAAATTTTTATAATTTAATCTTAAATGCAATACCTTGTATATTAAAATGAGCGGTGACGGCATTGAAAGTCAAGACAGCCGTATATGAAAATTATATTATTATTACAAATATTATACAAATAATATTGTTTTTAATATACCGGTAACGCAATATTATTATGTACGTGTCAATGAAATTTCATATACTGTATATGCATAAAGCTTTATATACTTTTATGAATTTTCAGACATTTTTTACAGTGCAATCTATTTTATTTTATATTTTTATTTTTAAATACAAAAAAAATAATTATTTTCGTTCAACCAAACGACTCCGGTGCTGGTCTTTGAGCGTGATCGCGCCGGGATGACGACGATCAACGTTGAAAACGTCGGGTCGACGTGTGTCATTAACGTCGAGACTAATTCGTAGTCCGCCGCGATGACGCGGTGGACGTCGCGCGCGGTCCGTTTCGAAGATAATCGTCTTTTTCTCTCCCGTCCTCCGTCCGTCCGTCCGTCTCTCTGTACGAGCGGCCACCGCCACGCTCTCGCGTCTCTCTCGACACAGTAACAGTCCTCGTTGCGGATCCGCGCTCACGAAAATAGAACGGAACGCGTATATGATTTTGCCGCTCGATGTCCGGCGTCGTGATATATAGACGTTATACAGACTCCGGGGCATCGGATTACCCCCCTTGCGGAATTCGCGTCGTTGGCAGTGGCACTGAACACAGTGCGGTATGCCACAGACACCTGCGAAACTATCGAATCCAAACGGGTCGGTACGATACGATTGTACACGCGGTTGTACCCTAGATTTTTCGCGATCCCGCCGACTCTCTGTAATATCGCTGATTGACGGGAATGACAATGGGAGGAAAAACAACGGTAAAAATCGTCGATCGAGAAATTATGAAAAATTATAGGCAAATCGATTTGTGGCAAAATAATCTCCTTCAACGGGTTCGCTGTAGGGGAGACTGGGGCAAAATGGCACAGCGGGGCAAAACGGGACATTGAGGGCAAAACTCAATTTTCCAATAATTTTTGGATGACCCATTTTGTCCCAACGATACAGCCGGATTTTCAAACCCGTTTTGCCCCACATACAACCATCGCCACCATCCCAAAGTTATTGGAGGATTGCGTTTTGTCTCATTATCCCGTTTTGCCCCTGTGTGCCATTTTGCCCCGCTCTCCCCTAAGCGTTTACTTGAAAAAATATTCTTGTTCAATTTCGCGACTAGATCCAGGCACATTTTCTGGTAAAAGATAATTTGGCGAAACTATCGAATCCAAACGGGTCGGTACGATACGATTGTACACGCGGTTGTACCCTAGATTTTTCCCGATCCCGCCGACTCTCTGTAATATCGCTGATTGACGGGAATGACAATGGGAGGAAAAAACAACGGTAAAAATCGTCGATTGAGAAATTATGAAAAATTATAGGTAAATCGATTTGTGGCAAAATAATTTCCTTCAACGGGTTCGCTGTGAGCGTTTACTTGAAAAAATATTCTTGTTCAATTTCGGGACTAGATGCAGGCACATTTTCTGGTAAAAAATAATTTTTTTTTTACTGCTCGATACTTTGCTGAATGATAATTTTTTTTTAATTGATGATTTTATGCAATGGTTTCTTCATTTTTTGCGATCTCGTCGACTCTCTGAGGTATTGCTTATTGACGGGTTCGAAGTAATCAGAGAGCTCTATGTAGAGTGGAAAAAAATGTAAAAATTGTCGATGTGCGGGAATAGTGTCTTTTAACGGTTTTGCTGGCAGCGTAGCAAATTTATTACTCTTGCAGATAAGATATTTTTAATAACCCGAGCGAGGCATATTTTCTGTTGAAAAAACTTTGACGCTCGACACTGTGCTAAATAAAAACATTTTCTAAAGTGTATCATCTTCATTTTTTTTTTTACAATTTTCTTTTGCCTTCTCATAGCGGTAGCTTTATTTTCGGGAAATTCAGAAAAATGTAGACTCTCTTGGGTATTTTTTCATAGCGTCGACTCACTATAATATCGCTGATTGACGGGGTGGAAGTAATGAGACAGCTCTGTAAAGAGGGAGGGACGTAAACATTTTCGATGTGAGAAATTATGCAAAATTAAAGGTAGATCGATTTACGGAAATATTTAATATTTACTATTTATACTATGGAGCGAAGTATATTTTCTGTCGAAAAAAACTTCGGTTTTCAACGTTTTTTTTTTATCAAAACGTCTTCAAAATTGTAAATTTGTAATCGCTTACAATGTGTTTTTTGGCAATCGTTGTCAGTCTGGTATTTGCTGTCTGTGTATTTAGGTTCAGTTTGCTGCCGAGTGCGATGCCAAGGTATTTGGCTGATATGCCCGGTTTAACATCGCTATTGTACATTGTTAAGTATGAAGAATTATCTGTAATGGAGTGGTTGAATAGCACAAGCGTCGATTTTGCGGGCTTCGGTTTGAGACGCCATTTGTTGAACCAGGATATGCTCCTTTCTGACAGGTCTTGTAACGCAAGGGTAGTGGCTTGTTATGAGCAATTAACGCTGTGTCATATACGTACACTGAGAAAAAAAAATTGGTTGGATTAACCAAAAGACGCGGTGACATACGGTCAAAGCTGTTATTTGTTTGATACAAATAAAGCATTGTTTTGTTAAACGATTATTTGCTTCAATTTATTCAAAATTTGTTGATTGAAACGAACATATGTGTTGTACCAAAAAAATACACCTTTGAACGTATGTCACCGCGCATTTGCTTAATTCAACCATTTCTTTTTCTCAGTGTATGTATTATACGTATATAACATATACGTACTAAAGCATATGGAAGTTGGGATCAATATAAGTTTGTCTAGAAAATCAAGGTAGTATATTCCATGGCAGTACGTGATATGTACACTGAGAAAAAAAATCGATTGAGTCAACAAAATGAGCGCTTACGGGTGGCGAAACAAATTTTTGGTTGATCGAACGAAACAATTGTTGTGTTAAGTAAAGAAAAATTTGAATCGACGGCCTGTTAGTTCGATCAATGAAGTATTCCTTTCGATCAACCAAACATTTGTTTCGCCACCCGTAAGCGCACATTTTGTTGACTCAATTGATTTTTTTTCTCTGTGTAGAAAGGGCGAATTAGGAATCTTACAGGACACCTTGTTCCGGTTTCAAATGATGACATTACATTTTCGACTTTTATCTGAATCCTGCGATTATTAAGAAAGTTATTTGTTAAAAGGAGGAGATACACTGGCCATTCTAATGTCCATAATTTATATATCAGACCTTTGTGCCACACACTATCGAAGGCTTTGTCTATGAATAGCGTTGCGATACGTTTGTTGGAAAGCTTGGCTATTTGAATATTAGATGTTAATATGGTAAGCAGGTGAGAATACTCGATTTGCGGTTACGGAAGCTAAGTTGGTACGACGGAATGTGAGCATCTAGAGCGGTTTCGTGCCGGTCTTCAAATATTTTTTTAACAGCTCGCCCAGGGACGGTAGAAGAGTGATAGCCCGGCAGTTTAAGGCTTGTGCCATATCTGTGTTAGCCTTCGAGAGAGTGATGATAACTCCTTTTTAAGGTAGTTATCGCGCGATAACGATTTTCATACGAAATCGTTAAAAATTTGCGTATTTGTTATTCAATGCTTCATGAAAACATGTAAATTTTAAAAAAATTATTGACCATCTAGAACGCAAGTTTTTGCGAGTTTCGAAAAAGTCCTTATACACGGCGTTTCTTATCTGTCGTGCAAATTTGATTACTTTCTCAATCACCGTAAATAATTCCTTCTTACGATTTGAATATTTTTTTTTTTTTAATTCTTCATGCCAATAGTCTACCGTTTCTTGGTGTATAGACACCAAGAAACGGTAGACTATTGACAATAGTGTTAACATGAACGTCGGTTGTTTTGCTGAAGGCGTTCTTGCAGTGATTCGCTAAAATTGCGGCCATTCCTTCGGTTGTCGCAGCGTTGATCACCAGATCTGAGTCGCTACGGCAAGAATTGTACTGAAAGAGACGGTTCACAGTTTGCCAATATTTTTTGCCCGTCTAGGTTTTAATCTCGTTGTATGCCTTTAGCCATGGGTGCGTTTGATATTTTTGAATTCACGGATGAACTTTTTTAGTTGGTTTATCACGGATTGCAGTTCTGGCCTGTCATTATTTTTGTATTTATCAAGGTGGTTATAAACGGTGGTAGTTCCAATGAAGAGGATCCATGCCATTTGGAAGGTGTGTTTGTCTGTACTGAGAAGGCCAGGCTATCGCAGAAACGCGGGATCGTATTTTTGTTGATTTATGCCTGTCCTTTTGTGTAGTTTTATTTTAGCTCTGCAACTGAGATTGCTAAGCGAGCTTCAGGGTCCAGTGTGATGGTCCGGTGCGAGGTCGGGGGTCAATTCAACGGATGTTATATTGTTGCGCAAGTTATCCGTGAATAAAATTCGAATCCGGATTGTTTGCCATAAGAAAAGTCTGTAAAGTGTTGTATTCTTTAAAAGCGGAGTTGTTAATGAAATTTTGGAGCGCTCGTTTCTTTTGCGTGTTTATGTTAAAGTCTCATACTGATAAGGCCAGGCTATCGCAGAAACGCGGGATCGTATTTTGGTTGATTTATGCCTGTTTCTGCGGGATCGCGGAAACGCGGGATCGTATTTTGGTTGATTTATGCCTGTCCTTTTGTGTCGTTTTATTTTAGTTCTGCAACTGAGATTGCTGAGCGAGCTTCAGGGTCCAGTGTGATGGTCCGGTGCGAGGTCGGGGGTCAATTCAACGGATGTTATATTGTTGCGCAAGTTATCCGTGAATAAAATTCGAATCCGGATTGTTTGCCATAAGAAAAGTTTGTAAAGTGTTGTATTCTGTAAAAACGGAGTTATTAATGAAATTTTGGAGCGCTCGTTTCTTTTGCGTGTTTATGTTAAAGTCTCATACTGATAAGGCCAGGCTATCGCAGAAACGCGGGATCGTATTTTGGTTGATTTATGCCTGTTTCTGCGGGATCGCGGAAACGCGGGATCGTATTTTGGTTGATTTATGCCTGTCCTTTTGTGTCGTTTTATTTTAGTTCTGCAACTGAGATTGCTGAGCGAGCTTCAGGGTCCAGTGTGATGGTCCGGTGCGAGGTCGGGGGTCAATTCAACGGATGTTATATTGTTGCGCAAGTTATCCGTGAATAAAATTCGAATCCGGATTGTTTGCCATAAGAAAAGTCTGTAAAGTGTTGTATTCTTTAAAAGCGGAGTTATTAATGAAATTTTGGAGCGCTCGTTACTTTTGCGTGTTTATGTTAAAGTCTCAATAATTATTACGTGTTGTCACTCTTTAATTTTGGACAATTTTTGTTTTATAATTTTACAATGCAAACTTCGTATCAGTACGAAATACGTGTCAGTTATCGCTGTAAACAAAAATCATAAAAGAGACGATAGGCAGAGCGTTTACGAGACTAGGCTCTTAATCTTGGTACTGCCGCTACTGCTGATGTTACTGCTGCGTAGCGTGTTATCTTGCACGAGACGATGAGCTTCGGGAATCCTCACAAGTAATGCTAATTCTCGTTGTTGTGCGACACACGGCTCGGTCAAGGCCTGTAGTCGAGTATTTTACGACGCCATCGTGCTGCACGCTCAGTTGGTTCTCTTTAACTCCGGTAGATCGCTATTAAGAAACTGCACACGATGACCTTACTATGCCCTCTACGAACCTCCTCGTAAATATCCGACAAATTTATTTATACATTTGTTTATTTATTTATTATTATGAAACGAGACAGGGATCAATTATAGAGCAATCTCCTATCGGCCAAACGAAAACAGTTGCAAATATAAAGAGTCGCAGATTACAGCCAAAGTGGCTCGTATCGGAAATTAAAAAGAAATTCTTGACTTATCGTTCGCAAACGTAAATTATTAAGAAAAAGATATATAACAAGTCTTAACAAATCGATGAAAATATAATACTTGAATCATCGTATCTTCGAATATGTTGTCTCGATTTAACGCTTTGTGAATTTATCGTGTATACTTTTACGACCCATTTAATACGCGCAAGCGCTCTTTACAGGCGAACATGACACTTAGCCATCGTTTACAATAGTTACTGTCGAATAAGGGTAATAATAACATAGTTATTATATATAGTAACATAATATTACTTTGATATAATATCCTATATTATTATATCGACGGCTTAGAATCAAAAGCGTGTAACCCGTTATCACTGGAGACCCTTTTGATTCTGAGCCGTCGATACCTTATGTCGTATTATTGTTATTACTATTATGAAATATTAGCCTCAATAATAATAATAATAACTATTATTATTATTATTATTATTATTATTATTATTATTATTATTATTATTATTATTATTATTATTATTATTATTATTATTATTATTATTATTATTATTATTATTATTATTATTATTATTATTATTATTATTAAGTAATAGCATAACGATTAAGCGACCGAATGTTCAGAACTATCGGTGCAAATAATTAATTTTCTATGATTAAACAAATGTTCGATGCTCCGATAATAATTACGAAGAGGCGCACCGAAGAGTCGCGTAGATAGTCAAGAATATGAATTTTACCGATTTGCATCTCAAATATTTGAATTACATAAGCGAAGACCACGAGGCCTGAGTACATCCGGTGAATTTAACATTCCTTGATATAAAGACCCTCGTGTGCGTGTGTGCATGTGTGCTAGTTAAAGTCGTCGTTACGGTCGCTGATCGAGATGATGCATAGTGCAAACATATACCTACTTGAAACGCGTGCACACCGCGTGCACACACACACACACACACACGCAAGGTTCACGAAATCTAAAACTCAATCGCGACTTTGACACACAATCGTAGACCTTTGGGACTGAATTTATCGAACTCGAAAAATCGACTCGTCACTATCCGTGTGTCACAGAAGAAAAAAGAAACCAGAAAAGCTCCTACCAGTTGCTATTGTATACACAGCTGAATATACAGTGGAACCTCTTTTAACTTATGCTCCGTTAACTGTTGAACCTTTCCTAAATTATAGAACAGACTTTTGAGTAACGACTTTTTTTCTCGAAGCTATCCCTATCATCGAAGCGCGCATGCGCACTGATTACTCCCACCGGGTACACCGCTCCGTGAATGGTCGACCGCGCTCGACTGCCAACGTGGCGAGGTTTGAGCACAGTTAAAAAGCTTTACACTTTTAACCAACTTTTTTTTTTGTCCATAAACGTCCAGTACTTTTTTCTTTCTAATTTCACAAAAAACATTTGTGCAATTAACTGTATATTTTATGTTTATTTGTGAAATTAAATGTTTTTGTAAAATGAACAACTTTTTTTTTTGTGAAAATGAACAAGAAAAGGATTGTGGACGTTTGCGGACAAGAAACGTTCTTACCTATTTTACTGTGAGGGCAAATTTGAATTAAGAGGGTTCACCTGTTCCGAGCTCGTAATTTATGGGAGGTCCGACTGTATTCCCGAATAATTAAGTGTTAAATAGCCGAAAACGCAATCCAACGGACGCTTTTGAAGTTTAGAGACTCGCTTTCGGTTTCTCTGCTATTATTTTCGAAGCTCGCCGGCACAATGTTCATTCAGTTGATACTCCAGATGCTTACCGAGGAAGCTATGTATTGTCGTTGAATTAGTCCCTATCGTTTTTTATTTTTTCTCGTCTACGAGAATACGTGCCTCGCAGAGTGTACACGCTTCGGAGATGTCTGACTGTCGGACAGATAAGATAGTAGAAGTCGGACCGATTACGGCCGACCAGTGAAATACAAGCGAGGTACAGAGCGCTTTCGTAGGGAACTCTCGTCGCATCGAAGTGCAGCAGAGTTCTCGGAGCGCGGTGGAGTCCCGGTGGCTCTTGAAAATTTTCACTCGCGTCTCTCTACTCGGCAAGCGCGTTTAAAGTTCGCGAATGTATTGACGCCGAGTAAACAACTTCTCGCACCCGATCGCATCTTCGTATCCCTGTGTCTCTCGTCTATCCGCGTCGACGGTATAATGTATATATAAATATATATGTGTGTGTGTGTGTGTGTGTGTGTGTGTGTGTGTGTGTGTGTGTGTGTGTGTGTGTGTGTGTGTGTGTGTGTGTGTGTGTGTGTGTGTGTGTGTGTGTGTGTGTGTGTGTGTGTGTGTGTGTGTGTGTGTGTGTGTGCGAGAGAGAGAGAGAGAGTGTGTGTGTGTGTGTGTGTGTGTGTGTGTGTGTGTGTGTGTGTGAATATATAGATATACATAGTTATTGTCCAGGAGTTCGTCGACACGGAATCGATCGATTCTCGCGAGCTATCAAATGAATAAAATGATTATTTACTTGCGGTATCGCTAGACAAACAAATCATTAGAATTTCGCGCATGCGCACTAGCTTTGTCGCAGACACTTACGACGTAATTGCGGTTAAACATAGGGGTTCGTTTGATAAATCTTTTTTAGTTTTCGTAAAAAAATATGATCTGTTAATGAGTCGCAAAGTTCACGGTCCTGTATATATACATAGAGTAAAGCGAGATAAGACGGATTGTTTTTACCAATTTTGTCGCTGAATATAAACTGATAAAAAAAGTGGTAAATCATATTTTACCAGTTTTACCCTATGTGAAAATATACTTTTTTAATATTATAAATACACTTCTCACGAGGAATAGTATATCATTTATACATTTCGAGGTATATGTGACTGATATGTATATATACGGGCCAATATGAAAAATGTACTCAAATGATATATTATGCGGAGATGTACATAGGTATTATGCAGAAGTTCGTCGACACGGAATCGATCGAGCCTTGTGAGCTATGAAATGTATAAAGTGATTACTTAACTGCGGTGTCGCCAGACAAACGAATGATTAGAATTTCGCGAATGCGCACTAGCTTCGTCGTGAACGGTTTCACGGTAATTACGATTAAACATAGCGGTTCATTTCATAAATCTTTTTAATTTTAGTTTTAGTAAAAAAAAAAAAAATGATCTATTAATGAGTCGCTCGCAAAGTTTGTGATTCTATATATGTAAGTGGTGACGAGCGGGGTAAGCCGGATTGTTTTTATTATATATTTTTTTTTATTATCTCCTTGTTCCCATGGAAAGAAGAATAGGGTGAAAGGGGTGTAATGACCCTCTTCATGTATAATTGATTTATCTAACAATTGAGGTGGGCGATATTCACCACTTTTACCATATGCGCAATTATATTTTTCATAAATTAAATACACTTACGAAAAAATAGTGTATAATTCATATATTCCGAGATATATGTGACGGATATTTATATACATGTACACCGATAAAAAGGTTTGGTAATATCAACTAAGCTGCGGTTGCGGGTGGCGAGGAAGTGTTTCGTCGATTGAACAAAATGTTTTTTTACAATAAATAACAGAACAGTCAATTCAATTAAATATTCGATCACGCGACTAAATATTCGTTCAATCAACTAAATATTTCTTTCGATCAGTCAAAATGTTTCCTTTGCCACCCGCAACCGCAGCTTAGTTTTTCGGTTGCGGGAACCGAAAACGGACCATAGCAAATTTTTCGAAAAAAACGTCCGTTCGGTCCGTTTTCGGTTTCGGCAAAAGAAAAAAGACCAAATGCCGTTTTTTACTGTCCGTTTTGTTCCCCAACGGACGTGTCCGTTTTTCGGTCCGTTTGCGGTCTATCAACTTGCTAGGGCACATACTCGGAAACGGGATGCGATGTATTCGCTCATATGTATGCGCGTCGACAATTATTAAATGTTTTCGCACGAGGCGGTGCGAAGCTCGCATTCTGCGTTCGGATCGGTCAGGTTTTTATCGAACATGTATTCAATTTTATTCATTCAGTTTCTTATTTCATGCGAATACTTCGTTTCACATGTGTAAACTAATGTTATTCGTGAACACAACCGGTGATCGTCCCAAGTGCAAACAAAACGCCATTTTTCTCGTTTCGTGGATTTATTTAGTTGTTCGATGTGTGCAGGAAATTATTACCTGTTTTCACCCGAAGTGGCGCGAAGCTCAGAGTCGAAGCCCGATTCGCATTAAATTTTTGGATTAAACTTTTGCATTAATTGTATTTAGAATTTATTTAATCAGCTTCTTTTTTTCGATTTTTTTATACCATATGGGAAAACTTGTGATATGCGTGCATACAGTCGGGACTCGTTAGCAGTAAAAACTCAGCGACGATCTTTTTTTCGTTCGAACGACCAATGAGGTCAGATCTGTCTTCCATAGCGCAAATGAATGTTTTCAGATCTTGTTACATCGTTAATTGAAATTACGACAATACCTATTGTATCCCTCATAGAAATAAAGTATCGTCGAGAAACGTGGGAATATATCTATATGTAATATACTGTTACATTCTCGTGGAGTAAGTAACGCACGTAAATACGTGTGAACCCAAATGGGTTCGGGTCGGCTATTATTATTAAGTACCATCGCAACTAAATATCTCGAGCGCGAACTGTCAAACTTCCGTTCTCTCTGAAAGTCCGATCAAGACTGGTCAATCGATAATCTGTCCGTTTGTCTTTTGGCATACCGAGCTATTCCGATCATCTATGTAATATCGTGGGTCTCGGTCCATCTTCTTCTCTATATTCGTTACAATACTATAGCTGTCAGAAGTTCTATGCGTTCTATACATTTTCTAATTAATGCAAGATAATATATAATATATAATATATAATATATAATATATAATATATAATATATAATATATAATATATAATATATAATATATAATATATAATATATAATATATAATATATAATATATAATATATAATATATAATATATAATATATAATATATAATATATAATATATAATATATAATATATAATATATAATATATAATATATACTTCCATGAAGGATATTATTATGATGATTAAAGTCTGTAAGGAGAGAGTGTCGCATGATAGAGCACCTGAATGTCCGTCTGGGTAGCAACAATTATCGTATCTACACACCCCGCGTCGACTTATCGCTCATATCTCTCGATTAAAATCGACAAATTATCGCAAAAGAAATCTTTACAAATTTTGTTTTCTTCATCCTATTATTGCAGATTTTAATCCGAACCCGCTGCTGGAGAATATGGAAGGCTCGTACTAACTCACTGCGTGTGGAATTTAACAGCGTGTTTGAGAGAGAAGCGTATTAACGTGTTTTTAACGCCATGTAACAACTACCAGTCGTCCGAGGGGATGGGAAGGATGGAGGACGAAGCCCGTCGGAGGTCGTCGATTCGATCGCCGTTCGATAAAAAAATGTAAGTACCTCTGATATACTGATTGACCCTTTAATGATCGATGAGACGGAAGCTTCCCGCTAAATTTTAATTTTCAGGCATTCCGTATTAAAAAAAAAAACCAACATTTTTGACTTCTATTTCCATTTCTCTTTTGATAATCCATGTTTTGATTGTCGGCATCTTTTCGCTACCAAACATATTCTAAACACGAAGATACGAATGGATTTCTTTCCAGTGACTGTTAAAATGGTTGGCGCACTCCGCCCTAGGCAAATAAGTGATGAATTAAGAAAAAACGTTCATACACACTTTTGTGTATTAATCGACTATAATGGATGATTTTTATTGCGGAATATGATACGAAGGTAAACAAACATTAATATCAATATATTTGCAAAAATATTAACTGCTTTTTGCCACTTTTTCGATAAGATTTATTCGTTTAATTTTTCAAATGAACATGCCTGTTTTAGCTCGATTTTCATGTGGCACGCATTATCTTTTTTCGAAGAAAGCTCAACGAATTGATCATGTTGATATTTTATAGAATTTTCCATTCAAAAATTGACGGAATTCCCTTACATAAACTAGCTCCAAATAAAAAAAAAAAACGGAAAGTACCGTTCTACGTAGCAAACTCGTAGAGAATCTTGAACGAAAACCAATAAGCCGTACCGGATAATCAAAATGGATTTTTTTTTTTTTCAACAAACTACACAAATATGTATTTTGTTGAAAATTCTTACAGACTGATTAATATCTATTAATATAAACATTCCATTGTTATTATATTTTATTTTATTACTAAAATTTGACTATTCATATTATTTTATTTCAAGGACATACGCCGTAAAAAAACCATCAACTACGATCTATAATCTATTTAAGCACAAAACTTTCTATAAAATATTTTAAAAAATTTAGCAATCATTTGACTAGCCTGGACTTTCTTTAAGGTCTAACAGAATGCCCCGCTCAAGTATCAAACTAAATAAAAGCCAGATAAAAAAGTAATTCAAACTGCCAATCGAAAGTTGGTAATTTCGCGCCATCATTATAATTCTCGTGGCGCGGAAAAATTTTAAGGCATCGCAGCGGCTTCCAGAGAAATTAAATAAATTATCCTCTTTCTTTTTTTTTTGTTTTCGATAGTTTGTGCCGAGAGTTGACAAATAAACTTGGAGTACAAGAACCTCGCGTTAAATTCATCCGGGTGTAGTGAGCCACGTAAAAAAAAGGAAGTGAAAACCGCGTTCGTCGATCCACGCCCGCTAATTTCATCCGTATAACCGCAGGCCAGCGAGCGGAGAGCTCGAGCACGGGCTGTGTCTGTCCGAGAGGTGGCAGAGTCTCGTCGTCCTGCATTTCTAGCAGTGTACATTTCTCATGTTTCTCTCAGCCAGCACGCTTCCTCTCTCATCTTTATTTGTCTCTCTCTCTCTCGTAAATAGTACGCGGAAAGTCTCCGAGACTTGTTTTACGACGCCCAAAGACAACGATACCCGAGAGTATACAATCGAGATATATATATATTTCGCGAAATGCGGTGGATTCGAATGAGAGCGTTATACAGAACGGGCGTCGAGTCGACCCTTCTTGCTCGATAAAACACTTCACGCTACGCTAGACAAAAATCTCTAAAGTAACATAACATTCTCGTTAAAGTGTACATAGACCTCTGTGGAATTTATTCACCGTCGCGTTATAATAACTCTCGTTAAAATTCAACCGAATAAAAACGAGGCACGGGCTTGTTTCTCGGGAGTAATGTTGACAGTGTTTTTTCCTTCTTTTTTTTTTTGCGGATTCATTGAGCGAGCGGAAGAGGTACGGAGTAATTTATAGAATTCCAAATCTTGGTGCTGAAGCCATAAGCGATAAACTGGAATCTCGGGACAAAATGGACTTTTTTTTAAATAACTTTTCGCGAGACGTGAAGAAAAAATTAAAAAGGGAAATCACAATTAAGTTAGACAAATAAAATGTCCAGGAATGAAAGGTTGTTGAACTGATAAAGCATACAATAACTTTACGGATTCGCGAAATGTCTCCGACGCTTCCGGGGAAATCCAACTAGTCGGCAAAATTATTTTAGGTTTTTGGCGGATTATCGACTTTTCAGAGGATGTTTTTTTTTTATTTCGATTTCACTCTTTACGTTTTCCTTCTTATTGTCTAGACTGAGAGAGGCATCTAGTAAAACCTACCGATCATCTGAGAAAAATTACCATAGCACATAGTAATAGGGAACTGGAGCGCCACCTATGGCGGAAAGTCTCAGATTTTCCAAGAATTTTTACCATAATGTCTACGAAAAATTCTTATAAATCCGGTACTTCATACCACAGGTGGCGCCCTACTTCCCAACTACTATGTGCTATGGTAATATCTCTCAAGCGATATGGTCATATTTACTAGATCCTTCTTTCAGTGTATCGGGACAATTCCCTTTATCGAGGCGAATTTATTCTATATACACTGAGAAAACAAATCGATTGCGTCGACAAAATGAGCGCTTACGGGTGGCGAAACAAATTTTTGGTTGGTCGAACGAAATAATTCTCGCAGTAAGTAAAAGAATCATTTAATTCGACGGCCTGTTAGTTCGATCAACGAGGTATTCCTTTCGATCACCAAAACATTTGTTTCGCTACCGGTAAGCGCACATTTTGTTGGCTCAATTGATTTTTTTTCTCTGTGTAGAGACGAATTTGCCAAAAAATTCGAGTTCTTTATGTCAGCGTTGAAAATGTTTCGTAACATCGAAAAATCCTATTTTGAGACAATAACCGGATGTACCTGTGCTCCTGTGTGCACGTGTGCGTGTGCGTGCTCATAATATCCCTTTATTCGCAAAGCTACTTCTATGAGTAAATATTTGTTATATTTTTTGGCTTCCTCATGTCGCATGGAGGTTTTGCCGATTGAATGAAAATGACCGATCAGCGGGCCAGTGTTGGCGTAACGATATTAACACCCCAACCTTCGGCCAATGTTCCGCCAAGTATTGGTTTGCCAATCATTGGTTTGTCGATTTGAGGCCAATGTTCGGCCGAGCATGAATTAACCATTCATTGGTCTGCCGATATTAGACCAAGGTTCGGGCGAATATCGCCCCGTTAATCGTCGGTTTGCCGTTGTCACGCCAACATTGGGCTATCAACCAGCGGCATTCGCCGCTAGATGTCGCCAAACCAAGTTTTTTCTCACAAGCGAAAGTGTACCCGGGCGTCAATATACGAGCATGCGAAATGACGCCTTCTTTAATTCTCGCAAAAGATGCGTATTATTTTTGGGTTTCGTACTTCATATCAATAAATGCTTAGACAATACATTGACTAAATATGATCTCTTTGAGAGTTCTCGAAAGAGAAAATATATAAACTATAATCTCTTACAGACATGCGAAGCATAAAAAAGGCATAGGGATAGTTCAACTTTTACAATATTCAAAAAAGTATACGATAAAACCGTTCTCGCCCTGTATGAATAACTCATAGAGGGCTTATTTTGAAAACCAATCATCGGCCGGACATCATAAATGACCTTCGGGCCAATATAAGCTGCCACCATCGGGTCGAGCTTATCATCCAAGGCTCGATAGATGATCGGGCCAAGCTCGCATGCAAATGGTGGCACCGTGGGCTTCGACCGTCGACCTCATCCATTCACCCTACATGTATAAAGCGATATTATGTATTTATGAGGAAGCGATATGAAAATTTCATTAATGTCAAACGCATAACAGTTCTCCTCATAAAGTCTCATTCCAAACAAGAACACTCGTCCGTTTTGTCCCAGTCTTCTCAGTTCTTGACGAGTTCCACGCCTAGATGGGCGCGGAACTCGTCCAGAACGATATTGAACTGGATAGTTCGATATCGTTCTTTATTGACTCATCAGGAAATTCTCTTCCGGTTACGTAATCTCATCGCCGCGATGATGTTTGTCGGATTCATTAATCGGGCAGCAGTCGCGGCAATATACGTGTGTTTACAGCATCACGCGGTCACCAATCTACGAGATAGAGCCAGAGCTCTCTCGATTGCCGCACGACGGGGTTCGTCATGCGGTTACATGCAAGAGCTTTTATACGAATCATATACATTTACGTTTATATCTCTAACAAGGCAAGGTCTTTTATTAATAATCTTTGCGTGATCCTTGGCTATACTCGAACACGGGCACCGGCACGCAATATCTCACTGACTACGCTTCATTGCTTATTCGACGAGCGTATACGCTATTTTACGACGCCACGCGCCGAGTACCGATTAATTCTCCCGAATATCTAAAATTGTCGCGCCATTGTCGTCTATTTTGCGCGTTACTCGAGCAATTCCCTCCAGTCTACTCTATGTCACTGTCAATCTTTTCTCTCGGTGAAACTTTCGTCATTTTCTTCTCGATTGTCATACGTGATCTGTCAGAGGATGATGTTTGCTGGTCTGTAAATAAAAAAAAAAAAAATGTAGGTTCAATTGTAGTGAAATCGCAACGCCAGAGCGTGCGAAACATAACAACAACAAAAAATATTATAAATATTTGTATCAAAATGTTTCCTTTAAAAAAGCAATGAAACTATGGCGTGGAAGTTAGCAACGTTGCTGTAACGAATTCGTTGGCACCTGTCAAAGTTTTAAAATCGTTGTCGATAGGGCCCATTTTCCGTACACTTAACCTATCCTTCCATGGCAATGAGAATCTGAATTCCGTCTCCCGATGAGTATCAGGGATAATGTTAATTATTTCTAAATGTTCCATGTAGGATAAGGTTAATGAAATGTCATAGGGATAAGAAAATATCATAAACGAAATATCACGAAAGCTCGACTGGTCGGGAATAATGTGTTTTTTTTTTTTTTTTTTTTTTTTTTTTTTTTTTTTTTTTTTCAACACGATTAAAGCTCCGGAAAGAATTTTCCTTCTCGACAAACTGGCTTATCTGAAGGTAATTATTTTTTTTTCTCAAGGAACCAAGAGTCCTTGGAAGCTAATTTTTTTTCTACTCTTCCAAAGTATGTACAGAGCTGTATATAATTTTTTCAACACGATTAAATCTCCGGAAAGAATTTTCCTTCTCGATAAACTGGTTCATCGGAGGGTAATCATGTTTTAATTTTTTTTCTACTCTTCCAAAACATGTACAGAGCTCTGTACATATTTTGGAAAAGTAGAACAAAAATTAACTTCCAAGGACTCTTGGTTCCTCGAGAAAAAAATGATTACCCTCCGATGAGCCAGTTTGTCGCGAAGGAAAATTCTTTCCGGAGATTTAATCGCGTTGAAAAAAATCGTATACACCTCTGTACATATTTTGGAAGAGTAGAAAAAAATTAGCTTCTAAGGACTCTTGGTGCGTTGAGAAAAAATTATTACCGGCCAGTCGAACTTTCGTGATATTTTGTTTATGATATTTTCTTATCCTTATGACATTTCATTAACCTTATCCTACATGGAACATTTAGAAATAATTAACATTATCCCTGATACTCATCGGGAGACGGAATTCAGATTCTCATTGCCATGGAAGGATAGGTTAAGTGTACGGAAAATGGGCCCTATCGACAACGATTTTAAAACTTTGACAGGTGCCAACGAATTCGTTGCAGCAACGTTGCTAACTTCCACGCCATATGAAATTAGGGTGGCGATCGAAATATTAAATAAACAAATGTAGAACGGCGATATTTCGAAATTCCATTATTGCGAATATTAAATAATGAAAAATGAGTTATTCAAAACTTTTTTGTTAAGTCCAATAACTGTTCAAAAAACAATAATTTATCGTAATACTCATTTATTAGAAAATGCATTTTTAGATAGTGTGTATTCGGAACGACAAATTATAGATTGGATTCGGAACGACAAATTATAGACCAATATAGCAAATCCCGAAGCAATAAATATAAAAAGGCTAATCTCTTTAAAAATATTGCTAATCTTTTTTCGCTATTTTTTTATTGTTCGTCTAAAATATATTCAATATTTAAAAAGTTTCTAACTTCGAATTCATCAAAATAAAGGTGCAAAAAGTTGGACCTTTATTTTGATGAATTCGAAGCTGGAAACTTTTCAAATATTCTCGATCGTCAACTTCGAAGATTCGAATGTGCAGTGCTCGACTTTTCGTCAATTCTATATTTCACGTCTAGCAATTTTCCCTCATCAAATATTTGTTCCCGATATAAATTTATCGTGAAATCTTTGAGTAATCCATTTTTCATTTACGATCTCGAAGACTCTTGAAAGATCGGCCTTTCGACATTTTCACGTTCGTTAATTTTTTATTCGAGATTTAAGCCAATCGATTTTTCGATAATTCAAAATGTTCATCTCTACCCGTGAAAATAAACCTCTGCCCGACGTTCCGGTAGACATAAAATCGGATTTATCTTGTCGATTTGTTTGAAAATTTATTTGATACCCATAATAGGATCGAAACAATTTAATTTACATCTTTACCGACCAACTTCGTTCTTGGATCATATTCGGTTCCGCCGATCGTTAAAATCCCGGTTATTCCCTCGTCCGTTGCGCAATCCTCGATAGGCGCGAGCTCCGAGATACAAGTACGCGTAATTTTCATTCGTGCACGCACGAGCCTCGTTCCCGTACCGCAGTCAACGGAACATACATGTATACATACATATATATATATACATCGTGCACGAGCGTTGCACCTCGGTCACGAAACTGCATCTGGCAAAAGTCTCTCCCTCCCCGTCGCAGCACCAGCAGCAGCACCTCGGTGTTCTCTCAGATGTCGGAGAGCTCGTCTAGAAAGTCGTCGTTGGACTTCGAGTCTCGTTGTCCCGTGACGACGAATTCCGACCGAGTAATTTTACCTGTTTGTTACTTTTTCGAGTCTATACCCGGTCTCTCGGGGGCGAGTGCGCGGAGGTAACATTCAAAAGATCTCCTTTATAAGATGCACTCTTTTGCATTACGAAGTAATCAGCGTTTTCTTGTACTCGTCCCCACCTCCCCTTCCCCCCCGGTTGCGCGAGAGACCCTTACACGGCTAAAACATCCTTTGGAATTAAACTCGTATTCCGCGATGGCATTTCCTCGTTGAGCAAACATTTCAAAGAGAGCGCGGCTTCCCGATCCCACCTCTCTCTGTCCCTCGGGAGCTCCGCTGTGGGTGTCGAAGCTTTTCTTCCTTCCGCCCACTCCGACAGGATTATCATTTCCAGCTTCTTCTCTCGGGTTTATTTGTCCTCCGTCCTTATGCGCCGGAAAGCCCGGGAGAGGGCGTCCCTTTCAACCTGGATCGGCGATGCCTTTTCCAGCGAAGTTTGCTTTCCTCATCGAAGCTCGACGCCTCTAAATTCGCATCGGCGCTAAGAGGATCGAGATTACAGTCCAAGTTTGTACTTGTTTTTGGATCAATTAGAGGAGATGCTGTCGCAGGGGTACACATAATATCTCAGTGAAGTTCTCGGTTTAATAAAAAAATCTTGAACACACTGCACTGCATCGTTAGCACGACGAGCTTTGGGATTTTTACTAGCTTTGACGAATTTTAGTTAAGAAAATATTTATTCGCAAAGGATTCGTCAAATAAATCATTTTTCTGAGTGTACGATATAAAATTATTGGCAACTGACTGTTATTAACATTTGAGTGAAGAGATTATCTGGCCAGTATTGCCGAACGGACTTGGCTAATATGAGCAATCAATTTTTGTTTGTTTTTTTTTTCATTTATTAGTATATCCAGCAAATGCAAAGCGTTTATAAAAAAAAAAAATTCTTTACTAGGCGGGATTTTAGAACAACAAATCGGGGTCTGATGAGGTGGTTGAAAAGACCATGTTAGGGTCTTATTATGGCCTGATGTAATGCTCGAAAAGCTCTAATGGGGTAGAAATCAATAATTAATCAAAGATGATTCTAGAAAAAGTAGAAAAATGCGTGATGTCTAGCAAATCCTAGCCTATCACACATACATTTTTTTTTATTTGTCAAGGCCCGCATACACTGAGAAAAAGGATGCCATTTCCTACTATACGGAATAGTTCCCAGAGGGGACGTCTATATAGATAGTTTGTGATAGTATATACTCAATTGATTAAACTATAATTATAGTTACAACTATAATTTTTGGGCATTGTCGTTACTATAAAATTTAGACGTCCCCTCTGGGAACTATTTACTATATAAGTTTTTCTCAGTGTATGGACCTTATCAGGCCCTTGCCTGATAAGGTCCTAAAACGGCCTTGTTAGGTTTTATCAGGTTCAAAAATTTCGACCAGAATAGAAATCAATAATTAACCAAAGACGATACTGCAAAAATAGGAAAGTATATGGTGCTGCGAAACATAATCTCGATTTACCGGTATTATCCGTCGGCACTTGTTGGTCTAGTGTTCCAATAAAAATGATATGTACAGTCATTTCAACGTCCACCAGGGCTGAAATTACTGTTAAAAGAGCTGCAAACCTGTTACTTATATTTCACGATACGTTATCTTAAAAAAAAAACAACATAAACCGCTCCAAGAACCTTTCCGGAACAACTAGAACCATGAATTTTGTTTTCGCGTGCGTAACGAGATGAGTCAGCACTCATCTAGACACCACTGCTCGTCCGTTTAGAGTAATCGTGGTCGGCATTACCCACTGAACGGTATTCGCCCACTCCCCTAGCAAGTTGTGCGACCGTCTGTTTTTCGGGAAAAACCGTAAAACGGACCGAAAACGGACCCGTACGTTGGGGAACGAAAAGGACCGCATAAAACTGATAAACGGACCGTATCTTTTTGATTTTTTGTTTAGCGCTCTCTTCTGATGCAAAAACCGCAAAAGAGTCGAAGTAATTTGTACGAAAATTGGACTTTTTTTTTACGAAATTCGATGCAGTGCATTTTTTTCCCGAGTTTTTTTTTCAGAGCCACAAAAGGTGTTAATTCAAATTGTGACATTATGCTTCCCTGCTGGTTCCTCGTATTAAGGATGTACACGTACATTCCCAACCAAAAGTTCTTTACAGAGAACCAAAAGAACTGAGAAGCTCTCTTTTGCGAAATTCAATATTTCTCGGTCACAAGAAAGACCATTCGACTCGTTCGGTCCGGTTTCGGTTCTTGCAACAGGAAACGAACCCAATGACATTTTTGTTGTAAACGGTTCGGACCTCTTACGGCTTTCGCGACTGAAAACCGAAGGAGATCAAAAACGCTAATCAAAAACGTTACAGTCCGTTTTACGTCTTTTTAACGGTCCGTTTCTTTCCCGAACGTACGTGTCCGTCACTCGGTCCGTTTGACGGTCCGTCAACTTGCTAGGGTCTCTTCTTTAGTAATTTTTTTAAACCACTAGAAAAAAAAAGAAAAAAATAATACTTGCGTCGCGTTCAGTTTAAATGTGAATCGTAGCCGGTTGGGTGAGTACGATTCGTCCGTAAATGTCTGTACGCCATGATTAACCGTCTCGCAAATACAGACGAGCGAAGACAGGTTTTACCAGAGGAAAGCGAAACTCGAAAACCAGAAAGGACACTCGAAGCGAATGGGACAGCTCTATGTATAGTAACGAGTTTGCTATTTCCATGGTGAATATATCAAAGTTTCGAGGGAGAAATCCAGAGTAAGATATCGTCATATTAAGAGCGCGGGAGTATATAAAGTGAGTCATATATTGTCGAAATTTGTAGACCAAGTTGCTTCTCTTGGCTTAATAGCAGCAGCGGCGGTGGCGGCGACGGTAGCAGTATATCGGGATCCGAGCCTCGAGAGTCTTCCCACCGAAGCGAGAAAGGCTAATTTACGTGGGGGCATTAATTAACCGATGCAATTAAAGCCCTCGCGGCGGCACCGACGAAGCTTCTCGTTTTCGCCCGCCCCGCCTCGACCTCGAATTTTCGAACACGACTGTCGAGCTTCGTCGAGTCGCTTTGCACCGCACGTGTTTTGCGCTCGATTCGCTTCTGACCTCAACGAAAGCTCACGTCCTCTTTGATTCCCTCCGCTATTCCCTCGATCGAGTTAGCTTCTGGCTCTTAGCGCTCGTCAAATGAGAGCTAAACATTCAAAATGGTTCGTACAGAGGCGAGCGCGTTAATGAACGGCGGTTTATCGGTGAAGGTGCCCTTTTGCATTGCTGCGCGTGTCCTCAACCAAGAGACCTGAAAATTAACCTATTAATGCTCATTTTCACTATGGTACACTTACGAAGAGTTTTTTTTTTTTTCAGTGAATGGTCCCCAATTTTGTTCACTAATAGGTAATGTACCAATTTCGTTCTTCAAAAGTTGCTTCACAGATTCACCGCAACGATTTTTTTTACACTGAGAAAAAAAAATCCATTGTGTCAACAAAATGAGCGCTTACGGGTGGCGAAACAAATTTTTGGTTGATCGAACGAAATAATTGTCACAGTAAGTAAAGAAACATTTAATTCGACGATATGTTAGTTCGATCAACGAGATATTCCTTTTGATCAAACAAACATTTGTTTCGCCACCCGTAAGCGCACATTTTGTTGACTCAATTGACTTTTTTTCTCTGTGTAGTGTCTGCTATTGTGGAACTGTGAACCCTAATAAAGAATTGAGTGAACCCTGAAAATCAAAATGAATCGTGATGCATCAAATGTGGCAAGAAAATTGCGCACTACTTCTTGAAAGAACTGAACGAAAATTATACCGTCAAATATGCATTGCAATTGTCTGCACGCCAATATCTGTCATATAAAAATATGCAGCTGCCAAAGTGTTTCTGTTCCTGTTCCTGTTTGAACAGACCAAATCTAGAAAACGCTCTAAAAACTTTTCTGGACCAGCTAAAACAACGACAAATTGGTCCATCTGTTTTGTTTTTACGTGCTTAACAAGACAAGTCGAGACTCATATTCGCATCAAGGCCCAATCCGTGAAAATTAACAAAATGTAATCTCTGCATGAATCGTTATGAGAATTGGTTACGCCATTGACTTCTGCGAAGCCCAGTAACTACCTCAACCTCGCATTTTCCCGTTAATATGCGGTAACAGCTTGCATTCTTCATCAATTCAAGGAATCCACGTAAGCACAACGCTCCCGTTGACTCATTGATGATTCGTGCTTGTAATTCGTAATTCCTACCGTGTGGAATTGAAATAAGAAAAAAAAAAAAGAACAGTAAAGGTGGTGAGAATCGCGTGCACATCGTCTACCTAACACGTATCAATTATGTATACCAATGTACATGCAGTTAAATGCTAAGCGATCGCGAGCTGTGCTTGTACATTACGTATCTCGTCGGGTGGCGGGACGCGCTCCGCATTTCCTCCACGAATAGAAAATACGATTCTATTGATAGAGTAAATAAACGTTGACCTCACGGCAATCTCGCAGCACGTATGTATCATCCCGCCTCCTGCGTCTCTCGCCTGAGGCAGTTTTCCCATCCGTCGGTCCTCGACCGCGACGAGCGCGACTGAAGTCGTCGATGTCTTCGACTTTCCCTGGATCTTGTCGTATCCAACCAACGTCGCTCTTGCCGATGTACTACCTTCCGCATTCAAAAAAAAATACACTGAAAGAAATATATTGTACTGGATAGCAGACAGATACTACCCAGTAGCATATTTTATATTTCGTATAGGGATAGGACTAATTATTGTAAGGGTAAGTATCTGTTTATAGTATTGATAATATATTATCCAATACTATCTACAGATAATAATAATTCCAACAATCTCGCATTGCTCACTTCAGTATATCCGTATTGTACTGAAGGTTGATTTTTTTTACATCTGAAATACTAAAAAACTTTACTGAGAATCACTGAGATACTAACACTCTGTGCAATCCCGAATTATACTATTAAATATCTTGATATAATAATGCATATAGTAAAAAAATTAGGCCCAACTCAATTTGGAATCGTGTCCTAGTACTGTTATTTACGTTATTTGTTACTAATTAATTTCATACATGCTTCCATCGTGTTTTATATGTTCAATTGTTACCAGTACATCGTTACTTATCAATATAACACAATTTTTACAAATTAAAAATCTATGTACCCTAGCGGGGCTCGAACCCCGAATCTAACGCATTCTGACCTAGTACCTTACCACTACGCTACAATCGCTTAATGATATGGGTAATCTTGAATCGGATATATAAGGTATTCTCCATCATTAACTTAGACTCAACTTCGATGATTTGACATTGAAATATCGAAACAACTTGAAAGTTGTTTATTGTGGGTACAATAAATCATTTATAGCCAATAGTATACGAAGAAGTTCAACAGTGCAATACGAGATTGTAAAGTTTGTTAGTATCTCACATGTTAAAAAATATCATCCTTCAGAACAATACGGATGTACTGAAGTGAGCAATGCGAGATTGTTGGAATTATTATTATCTGTAGATGTTATTGGACAATATATTATCAATACTATAAACAGTTACCCACATTTACAATAATTAATCCTATCCCTATACGAAATATGAAATATGCTACTAGGTACTATTTTTTTGCTATCCAGTAACATATATTTCTTTCAGTGTACATCTTTATATTGCAATTGCTACTGGGATAAGAAATACTATCAGGATCATTATTAATATCAGGATATTAATAATGAAACAATGCTTTATATCAAAATTAATATCCATAACACTTCAGATCACTGTTATTGCCACCTACAGGTTCTACATAATGTTTACTATTAGTCATAATGTGGATTGTTTCGGGTAATATCTGTGCATATAATTATTAGTATCCGGTTAGTAATAATGTCCTTAAAGTAGATTATGATGCGATGTTTGTATTCGAGAATATCTGCGATTGTAGTGACTATTCTCTATATAGTAAACATTAGTAACTCATCTCTACAATAACTGTATAGCGGCGGGAACAATATCATAGTGCAAATATACGATTGCTCGTTGTACACAGTAATATCCACATAGTAACGATTGCAATTAATATTTGCACTATCTCAGATATTACAAATCTTACAATCTATTTTTTTCAGTGTATGCACGTTTTAACAAACGTTTCTTGTCCTCGGAGATTGACAATTATTCATTTATTTCTCTCAATTTTGCAATTTTTTTTCCAACAGATCTTATTTTTAACTGAACAATTTGACAGTCAGCGGGACCTAAAATTTGTACCATTGACAAGAATAAAATTCCAAACTTGACAAGATAAAAATATTTTGATTGATAAGATAAAGGATTTATAATCGACGAGACAAATATTCTAAAATTAACAAGAACAAGATCCTAAAATTGACGAGATAAAAATTAGAAAAATAACGACAAAAACGAAATGCGGACTTTTGTTCACTAACGATGTTAGATTAATGTCCGAACCTCGTATATATTAGTCATGGATTCAGTTGTTTCCAAGGCGTCAAACGTGAATCATTTTAATCCACAAGCTCCCGTATAATATGTATGTGTAACATAGATATTGATTTATACTTTGTTATCAGTCAAGAGGATAAAAAATATCGATGCTTGATGTAGTTTTTAAACTCGCAACAATTTAGTCGAGTTATCCAATCAAGAAGCGTGATAGTCATTGGATGGAAGATGCGCGCTTCCCATCCTCATCTCGGAAAATATATTATATTTTTTGTTTATACATTGTATTGATAAACACCAAGCGCCGTTTCATACGTAAAGCGAACAAACAGAGCAAGTTCCAGCACGCACGTATGCTTATCGAGGTAGCGATGTTTGGAAGTTCAACTTTGAAAAGGGTTAAAATCTACCAACAAGCGTGCATGGATCAGGATGGATTAAACACTTTACAATGGATTTAGCACTTGTAACAATTCATGCAGAGCTTGTAAAAACTATTGAATGCAAGGAAATTATAGACAAATTTGCTGAAACAAAAGCGAGGCGCACATTTTGAAAATGAATCACCTGGATATAATTTAAAAAATTGTATGCAGGTGACAAAATATAATATAAAAATCTTTCGGATTTGCCTTCTTTATTTTATTCTGATTTTCAGGGATTGCAGCGTTGACACGGTGATGTAAGCTTCGTTCCAATAATTTTTGGGGTGCCATATATTAACTAGCCTAGGGCGCCATCAGTCTTAAATCCGCCAATTGTGTATACCGTGTGTCCTACTCACACAATCAAAACATCGGCACCGTGTGTAACCAATCATCCGGTCCACGTCCGGATTCACGATAGTGTATATGGTGGTGCCATCTGTATCGAAGTTTCCTGGCTAGGACGTCACCAGTAAATGTTTAGCCCACCTTAAGGTAGCCCTTGCGGACAGCCTGAGCCCACGTGAGTTCAGAGCGAATTGAGAGTGGAATTGCGAATACTTCGCGATGAGATAAAAGTCTGAAAAAAATCAACTATATGGAAGGTACTGAAAAGATTGATTTTGCATAATAATAATTCCAAAATGTTATTAACAAATGAATGAAAAAAAAATGTTCAACAAATTTTCCGGCAACTTAACTTTTTGTTCATATAAAAACAATAAGTTAATCTTTTTGAATACGTATGAATTTTTTCAGAATTTTGTCTAATTTTTGAAAATAGCGTTTTTAGTTAATAAAAAAACGTGATTTTCAAAAATTAGATAAAATTCTGAAAAAATTCATACTTATTCAAAAAGATTAACAAATTGTTTTTATATGAACAAAAAGTTAAGTTGCCGGGGAATTTGTTGAACAATTTTTTTTTTTAATGCATTTGTTAATAATATTTTGGAGTTATTATTATGTAAAATCAATCTTTTCAGCACCTTCTATATGCTTGATTTTTTTCGAATTTTTATCCCATCGAGAAGGGTTCGCAATTCTCTCTCAATTCTCTCTGAACTCATGTGGGTTCAGGCTGTCCGCTAGGACTACCTTAACAGGCACAGCTGTTGTCAAATGAGAGGCGAACGAGTGTTGCTAACTAGGTATTGTCGAGGGCCTGCCGATTTTTCCTGTATAGCACATGCTAGCTATAGGCTATATTCGATCTAGCCATACTCGGACGAATTTCCACACGGGTAGATTACCATAAATAGCCGGTAGTCCGCTCGAGGGTGGATCGAATTGTTTTTTCGTCAAAATTTCGTCGAAGCCGCGATCGACGATAAGCAATGTGCGACAAACACACGTTACTCGTATTCTTTCACAATAGTTCCACCGACATGGAAAATAGAAAAGAAACGCGAGTAATAGATACAGTCGAGCAGATAACGGAGAGGAGGAAACTCGTCTCGGGCCTGGCAAGGACAGAGGAGTCGCGTGAATAACGCAGGTACTTTCTCTGTACTCGTTGAAGGAATCGTGGGACTCCTCGTCCGTCGGGTCTCATCGATCTCGTCTTGTCGCTCTCGCGGCGGGAGCTAGCGATGCGGAGTGACTTTTATTACAACAGCTGGATGGCGATCCACACCGGTTTGTCTAAGCGTATGTGTCTGCGTGTGTGTCGAGAAGCCAGAGTTTCCCCTCGAAACGGCTCGTTATCCTCTTGGCACCTATCGGTGTCTTTTTGCATGACGGCTGTTGGTCTCACTTAATTGCGTCCGATGTTGATGAGATAAATGTACAGTAGAACCCCGATTAATGAGGGTCGAGCGTTACAAAGTCATCAAGAAAAGTAGGGGAGAGCGGGGCAAAATGGCACACCGGGGTAAAACAGGATAATGAGACAAAAAGCAATTCTGTAATAACTTTTGGATTGTGGCGATGGTGATACGTGGGGCAAAACGGGTTTGAAAATCCGGATGTATTGTCGGGACAAAATGGGGCATCCAAAAATTATCGGAAAAATGAGTTTTGCCCTCACTGTCCCGTTTTGCCCCGCTGTGCCATTTTGCCCCGGTCTCCCCTATGCTGATTTTTTTTACGCATTGATATGAACGGTCTAAGTGTAACTGCAAAGTTTGAATGCGTTCGTCTTCACCGTTTTCGAGAAATATATTTTTTTTAAATTTGAACCATTTAACATTGATTCTTATGGCAGATTGAAAATGAGGGATGAATTTTAATGTTTCTAAAGTAGATTCATGCGGAAATGTTGCAAACAAATTATTGAAAACTGTAAAGAATATTGTCAGGAAGCTCTGTATAAAAAATGTAGACACTTGTTCTTCACCGTTAGTTAACAATAAGCAATTACATGGAACTCTACAGCTTTGCTACGTGCGAGTGAGAGGCCGCATACCGGACCTCTCACTCGCACACGACCTGCCCCGCACCTTGCGCGCCACCGAGCCTATCCCCTCCGAGTCTCGCGCTCGACCCTCCTTGACCGGGTTGTTCGGGACCGAAGAACACTCCGATTACCGAAAGGACGGTTAACCCAAAATAAATTTCATAATTTTTTTGTTTTTTATTTTTTGAAAGGTTAATTGCAATTTAGTACATATGAATTTTTACGTGACCTTTTAAGGACCGAGTATAGTTGGGGCAGAGAGGGGATAGGCGGCGCTCTCGTGCGCGGTGTGCGGCGTGTGGAGCAGGCACGACTTTGCGGAGGAAGAGCTGGCGCAATTCGATAGCCCAGCTCAGACAATCGAAGAATTCTCTTCGAAATACTCGGTAACGATACTTTTTTTTTACGATATGTACATAATCGTTAAAGTCCAGGCAAAATGTTGGTGCTCTTTTTTAATGTATCTAATCGACAAAGTCAACCACTTTGCAATCGAGAAGTTTACACGACTCCATGTAAAAAATTCAGATCCTAATCTAATGGCGATGGCGACGATACACTAGCCTTAAGGGGAGTCCAAACTCCTCCCTCTCGCACTCACAAAATTCGCATGTCACTCTCATACCCAAGCAATCGCCGGCTGGTTTTAGACTTCTCTTAAGGTAGTTCTGTCGCTTGGTATTGATTTCGCATAAGTTTGAGAAAAATTAGATAATATTGCAGATACTTCTAGATGGTATAAAAATCTGAAAAATGCATGCATATTAAAGGTACTAAAAAGATTAATTTTGCATAACGATAATTCCAAAGTGTTATTAACAAATTGATGAAAAAAAATTGGTTAACAAATTTCCCGAAAACCCATTTAAAAAAAAAATGAAACTGATTCGTTTATTTTTCTAAATACGTATGAATTTTATCAGATTTGTAAATTTGCTTTGCATTTTTTTTTATATGGAAAAAAAACGCAAAATTCAAAGCAATTTTCAAAATCTGAAAAAATGTATACGTATTTAGAAAAATGAATGAATCATTTTCGTAATAAAAAAAATAGGTTGCCGGGTAATTTGTTAAACAATTAATTTTTTGTTTAATTTGTTAATAATAGTTTGGACTTATTATTATGCGAAATCAATCTTTGGAGTACCTTTAATATGCTTGAATTTTTTCAGATTTTTATACCATCGAGATATATTTGCAATTTTATCTCATTTTTCTCGAACTTATGCGAAATGAACACCAAGCGACAGAAATACCTTAAGACGAGGCTAAACTCGTGCGGCGAGCGGCCGAGTGCGAGAGAGACAGCGCCATAGGGTTCGCGTGAGAGACTCCCCTTAAGGTCTGGCTAAAGATCAACATAACCTCAAAATATTATGAATCCATTTTTCTCCGAAATAGTTTTATAAAATAAAAAATGAATTGCAGGCCGCATTGCCTATTTGATTAACACCGTGCGCCCCGCCATTCGTTTTTCTTTTTAGAGAATCGTTTCGGAGAAAAATGAATTCAACATTTTTACTTAGTCTCTCCGCACCCATACATGGTAAAGCCATGGTCGCCATGGTAAAGCCATGGTAAAGCCATGGTCGGAGAAAAATGAATTCAACATTTTTACTTAGTCTCTCCGCACCCATACATGGTACATAGTAAAATACCCTTAAGGTAAAGTGAAATTCACGCAATGGATCCAGGAGTATAAGCGAGAGAGAGTGAGAGAGAATGTCTTTCAGTTCACCTTAAGTTGTACACTGAGAGAAGGATCCAGTACAAATCACCGATCATCTAAGAAAAATTACCATAGCACATAGTAATAGAGAACTAAGGCGCCACCTATGGCGAGAAGTCTCAGATATTCCAAAAATTTTCACCATAATCTCTACGAACAATTATTATAAATCCGATACTTCCTACCATAGGTGTCGCTCTAGTTCCCTACTACTATGTGCTATGGTCGTATCTCTCAAGCGACATAGTCATTTTTACTAGATCCTTCTCTCAGTGTAAGGGGTTCGGGCCCGGACTCACAGGCAGTCTTTTCCATGTAGTTTTTGTCATCCCAGTGGTTCGGAATCCACCAGAAAAGTAGGAGGTCCAACGGTCTAGGGTTTTGGTGTGGGAAACCCAAAATCTGGGAAACTGTAGCGCGTTCGATTCCCGAGACCAAAGTCCCGTAGGTGAACGACAATGGACGAGACAATGGACGAGGACGTAGATCCGGATATAGGACGTAAGATCTACGACTATAGCCTTATGTCCGGGGTCGACACCAGGCGGGGCGCGACGAAGCTCCGGACTCGAGAATCGAATCGGCGACAAACTGATAAGGAAGGAGGAAAAAAGAGAGTGATTCTTCACTCTCTTTTTTTCCTCCTTTCTCATCAGTTTGTCGCCGATTCGATTCTCGAGTTCGTAACCCCTAGGGGATCGGTGTAACAATAATACCACTACTAACATTACGCGTGACTATTCGTCAAATTTCCCGGAATGTTCCAGGAAAACCCCGATTAAGCAGGCTTCGGTTCCGACTACCCAACCGGAACCGAAGAATTAATCACGGTTTATTTTATTTTGATATTTTTGTTATTGTATTGGTGTAAACTGGAAAGGCTCCTATCACAGAAGCGATTGTAGATTAGCGAGTAAGTGTGTACTGCGAACGATTGTAATTAACAATCGCTTAGTCCAGCACGGAAATACTCTTGAACCTCAGCATGTAAAGCGTTAATCCGAATTAAATGTCATGACATTTTCTTGTTTTTAACAAGCTAAATTCCAATTTAGTACATATGAATTTCTACCTAACACCTTAAATTGTAAGGTTGTGTACTGTTGAAAAAAATCTATATTTTATTTGCAACTGCGCGGTACTTATTTGTACGGAAATCATCGAAAAACATAGATTTTTAATATTTACAACAAAATTTTCTTATAAAAGCCATTTCGATTGAAAAAAAACTTTGCTCGGGATGGATTACTAGATGTTACAATTCGTCTATTTCCAGAATGTTCAGACAAAAATTATAAATGTTTTTATTTTTTTTAAGTGGTTGTTCCACCATCGTGTCAAATATAGTACACTGGGCATCAACTGGTACATTAATGATCGATTAATTAATTAATTTTTCGTTTTTTCCATAAATTCCGTCAATCGCTCTTGCTTTTTGTAAAAATTAGTAACTTTCGTTTGTGGGTTTTTGAACTCTTTATTCGCAACTAACGACAGTTAATGTTGAATTGTGCAAAAAAAATCCGTTAATATTACGAAAAAATTTAAAAAATTAAAAAAAAAACGAGACTCGACAAACGCACGTTTAATCTGCTTCCCGGATAATACAACCCTGGTTCCACTGTATCTGTATATACAGCGCGCGTATTGCGTGCGGTTACATCACGGGCTCGCAATTGTGTTGCACCGTGCGAAACCACGAATCCGATAGTTTCGCATTGTCAGGAGACTTCTTCGCGAGTAAATAATACAGAGAGCCGTCGCGTTCCATTTAAATTTCAATCTAATCGGCGGTTAGCGTCATCGGGCTTGTTGTCCGCGGTGGATCATCAAGCGCGATGACGAGGGCGCAACGCGTGGCCTAGGAATCCTGGCAGTGGGCCCTCGCCCGTTCGGTCCAAAAATAAATTTTCGTTGGCGATACCGGAGGCCGAATAGCGGCCGGCAATCTCACTATAGTATAACGTACGCGTCAGACAATCGAGAGTGGTCTCTCGAGGATTTATTTTCTATTTTTATTTTTTTATTTCTTTTTTGTTATTTTCGATTCTCATCTCGTCGTCTCCGAATCGTTGGGGCGAACGCCACTGCGCTAGGCGCTAATTTGGCACTCCTTCGCGAATCGTCGGATCGAGGTTCGCACGGTTTGGTCTTGGGTGGAAGACCAGAAGTTCTTTGAGCTCTTCGCGGCGGCTATGAAGAATAATCTCGCGGGTGTTAATGAATCCTCCAGGAAGACGAGGTCGACTGACGAAGGACTTGGATTCTGTGTTCGTGACTTAGCCTCCGAAGGCGGACCCTACCGCTCGCGTCGGATTACGGTAGACATGGATTTCAAGCCCGTGAGTAGGGAGAGCGGGCGGGTGCCGGCCACGTGAGGGACAACCTTAATGTCTCAGCTGTAGCGTGCATTTTTTGTTAACATTGTTAACAATTTTTTTTTTTTCATATCGCCTAGCGAGTAGACGGAGAATAACATTATTACAATCTATCAAACGTTTTTCTTTTAATAGTTGAGATAATAAATTTGTTTTGTAGGAGGATATTGTTGAAATTTAGTGAAATAAATTTGATTTTTTTTATCGGGTGCATTTCGCTTGAACCAGTTAAATTAATTTTACTTCAATAATATTTATTCTCGGTCTTAATAAAATATGATATGACGACTATCGGAAAAAATGTTTTATTGATTTTGGTAATTTTTTTCGGGCTATACCAGCGGTACTTTGTGCTATATAATTATTGGTAACTGTAATTAGCGACTGAATTAAAAGTCGATTCGACCGGTATCACCCATTGCACTAGGGCTAGTAATACGAGCGGTCAAACTTTTAAAAATATAATCATAACAAAAAAATTATTATAAAAATAATAATCATAAGTACTCAAGAGATCAATAATGAATTATTAAAATGCCTGTTGACCGTCTACTGGCAAAAGGAATATATACAAGTCGAGAAATATTTGCGAAGCCCATTTGATTTACCGAGTGCCCGGCATTATCCATCAACACCTGCTAATTTAATTTTCCACATGATAATAAAAACCAATCAACATATTAACTTTAACCAGGGCTTAAATTACTGGTAAAAGAGCGTTGAAAGTGAGTGTCACCACTACTTAAAGCCCCCCAGTGGGAGTGACACATAGGACCGATACTGGCCAACGTTGGGTGAACACTGGCCGACGCTGTGCCATTTCTGGCCCGGTGTGGCACTCCCACTAATGAAGTGACGTTATTCATGAAAAAAATCACTTCTGAAGAGTGCCAATTCTTAAAGTAAACGTGTTGAATATGGCCCGGTCTGTATTTTATTGATTTACGTGCTAATCAGGACGGATAACATTCCCCACTTTTACCCTATATGAAAAACAGATCAAATCTACAAATCTCCCGAAAAAAATCTCGACCAGCTAAAAGGATGAAATCAGTCTAAATAGTTTTTTTTTACTACGTAAGTGACAACATAATCATTGCTCAATTCTTTATAATCTGCCTGGCGGTATTCCCGTACGTTCGCTGATAAAAAAGTACAGTTGAATCAACTAAGATTCGGGCAGGGACTTTCAAATAAATATTTAGTTGGTCGAACAAAATATTTTAATGGCTCAACAATATTTTTGTGGAATCACCCAACAAATTGTTGAACTAAAAAATTTTTTAGCTGTACCAACAAAATATTTAGTTGATACAGCTAAAAAAGCTGTATCAACTAAACCTGCCCGAATCTTAGTTGACTCAACTGTATTTTTTTTATCAGTGTTCCCCTAGTTTTCGTTTATTTGGTAAAACCCAACGAGAAAAAAAGTGAACCAACAGCACGAGTGCTCGAGCGAGCGGCAGTTAAAATCACGACAATAATTAATGATTGCAAAATCGACGAAACGGAAGTTCGTATATTTCTGGATCCGGTATATTATTTCTTGTAATATCCATAATGGCCGACGTATGGGCCAGGCGCAGCACTCCGGCACCGAAGAGTGATCGTATAACGCCACGAGATAAAAGCATAAAGGCTTTATAAACCTCGCTCTTCCACTTTTATTACGGAAGAGCACTTACACTTTTCCTTCCGGCGCAACGAACGCCTAGCCGGTGGAAGACGAGAGACCGAGAGAGCCACCGGGAGCTTGCGCAGGTCGCGCCGGCTCGAAATCCCTCCGGTCCGAAGTACCCAAGATATCGCGTCTCCCTCCGTCGACCGTGAAACAATTTAAACAATTCTCACCCTCCTCCGTCCGGCGTATCTTCGCGGGTCGGAGATTCAATTTTTTTCTTCACCGATAAAATGTCACTCCACGGTTGTACAAGAAAATGTCCCGGAGAACAAAAAAAAACCTCTTCGCTGTTCCACCCCCGTGGAAGTTTGTCGGAGTACCGGAGAGCAGGGCTGAATGGGGCAAAATGAACAATCTTGAACAATTCTTGCTCAGAACGTCAAACGAAAATCTTATCTCAGATCAGCGATGAGGTTTCGTTTTGCCCCGGTTTTCCTTACTCCATATATACCCCAAGCCTCTACTGTAATAAAAATTAAAAAGTAAGAAATCTCTGTTGAACCCAAGATGCTTCATTAGCAGCAGGTGGATCGTCATTTGCGACAAATAGAATCATCGTGAATCAAATTGAATCGTCGTGCATCAAATTGAATCATCGTACATCATATTAAATAATCGTGCATCGTATTAAATAATCGTGCATCATATTAAATAATCCTGCATCATATTAAATAATTGTGCATCATATTAAATCGTCGTGCGAATCCCCCATATAACTTAACCTAACAGTAAAATGTTTTCAGGATGATTTTTTATACAGATATCGTGCGGTGGTCCATCTTACTCGCTTTTTTTTCTCATGCATGGTAACATCGATGGCTTAATTTCATAAGAGCATCGGGTGTGTATAGGTGGTGAATATGGCCCACCGCGATTAACACGTGAATCAATTATATGTGGGCCGGGTCATATTCACTTTTTTTATTATCTAGCCTGTTCGCCCTTTTGGCATTACTTCGTCGATATGGACCATGTGAGCCGGTTGATAATAACACTTAAAATATCTTCTTAAAAAATCTCACTGTTATCGAACAAGTAAGCGAACGGAGTTTTAGATTTATTTTTTAATCCGCATTTGCGTAAATCCGCACTGGTCCATTTTACACCATCGTCCCATATCCACCACTCATACCCTAAAGTTTCTTCAGAACTTCAAGTTTTTATAATTATAATTCATGGAAATGAAGTCAATTTCACTATTGTAACGAGATAGAAGGATAATCCATATTACCGAACTACGTGCGATCCATGAAAATCAAGAAAGCTGCTGTAAGATTTTTAAATCTCATCAGTAGCAAGATTCAACACTTAAAGACGCTTATACCGTTAATAAATAATAGTAAATTTTATGTACCGTACTGAAAGTTTTTACGCAACAATTGGTAGATAAAATATATATAATGTACAATTGTGATGAAAATTTAATGTCCTTTTACGGTGAAATCAATGTAAATTATTGGAATTAAAATACTTATACAGAAAAATTACACTGAAAAAAAAGTGCAATTGAATCAACTAAGATTCGGGCAGGGACGTTCAAATAAATATTTAGTTGGTCGAACAAAATATTTTAATGACTCAAAAATATTTTGGTGAAATGAGCCAATAAATTGTTGAACTAATCAATTTTTTAGCTGTACCAACAAAATATTTAGTTGAACGTCCCTGCCCGAATTTTAGTTGATTCAACCGTATTTTTTTATCAGTGTAAAGTAAATTATTAAAACCCAAGCATAACCAACGTTTTTAATACATTGTACATCACTGTACACAAAATATATCAGTTTATACATAAAGACTCCCAGTATCAGCACATTAAATTTAATACCAATTTTTATTAGCCCTGTTACTGTTACCGATGCAAATAACCGAAAGAAGTTAAATTTTTTCTTTGAATCAGCATGCGTCTTCGCACTGGTCCATCTTGCCTGACGGGCCAATATTCGCCACTACCCTGCACCCCGCGCAACAGCCTACCCTTCTCTGGGTCCTTCGACGTTCGCGCACCCCCTCAGCGATCGTCGATCGCCGCTTTCGTATTTCTATTCCCTGTGTATCGTCGTAAAGTCACCCCACCCATTTTCCCCCGATACGTAATATCTCTATCCTCGAGGAATATTGTGGTACGAGGATTTTACTACATGCGTATGCGTTACGACTTCGTGGGATGGTTTATATGCGCACAATGTTTATAGGCTCCTTGAACGAGATCCTCTCTCCTTGAAGCTCGCCTTCTCCTGTTCTCCGGTACAATATTGAGAACCGCGCCCTTTATCCCGCCGGGAACGAACGTCTATGGAAGCGCGAATCCCTAGTGTGGCCTCGTATTTCACAAATCGAGCTCATCATTCTCTGTAATCCTTTATGTATGCGAAACTACACCGGAGGCGATAGATTGCGAGGCGCCTTCAACTGGTGCGCAACGGTGGGCCAATCGGGGATCGTAGCATCCTCCGCAACCTCGGCAGCTGCGTCTCGTCGTCTCGGATGCGACCTCGGGCGACCTCCCGCTCTTCCGGCCGGCGTCGTTGTCGCGTACGACCACGTCGTTGTCGCATCCAACACGCGCGCCGAGATAACTGGTAATGGCCTGTGCACTTTCCTGGCCGCATCGGGGGAGAGAGACCGTGCGCCAAGCACGTCATTACCGTATCTCGATTTCGTCGATTACACTCGCCCGGACTCTCCGTAGCTTCCGACGATACACTTCCAACCCGACCTTTTGCGGGATGTTTTTGCACCTGGCCGGGAGTGCTTGGTCGTTGAGATTTTCCAGGTATTGCGTTGTGCGGAGAACATATTGGATACCGTTGGCGAGTACCGGCCAGTCGGTAGGGCTGGAGTGGGGCAAAACGCACAATTTTCTGTGGCATGTAATAATAGCAATCATCTCCAATGGAGGACAGCGGCCCGTTTTGTCGCATTGTACCATGATACCGGGACAATATTCACAAATGTTTTGTGAGATGTGGTAAAAGGTACCATGTCAAATAAAAGACACTGGTCCGGTTAACCCCCCTGTCCCATAATACCGGTCGGGCTGTTTTTAGGGTAGCTATGTCGCTTCGCGCTCATTTCGAATGAGTTCGAGAAAAATAAGAGAAAATTGGAAGTAGTTCTCGATGGTATAAAAATCTGAATAAAATGCATGCATATTAAAGGTACTGAATATATTAATTTTGCATAATAATAATTCCAAAATGTTATTAACGAAATTAATCAAAAAATTAATTGTTTAACAAATTACTCGGCGAACCAACTTTTTTTTAAATGAAAATGATTCGTTCCTTTTTTCTGAATACGTATGCATTTTTTCAGATTTTTCAATTAGTTTTGATTTTTGTGTTTTTTCACACATTTTTTCCCTATAAAAAAAAAATCAAAGCTAATTGAAGAATCTGATAAAAATTAATACGTTTTCAGAAAAATGAACGAATCATTTTCATTAAAAAAAAGTTTTGTTGCCGCTTAATTTGTTAAACAATTATTTATTTGATTAATTTGTTAAACAATTATTTATTTGATTAATTTGTTAAACAATTATTTATTTGATTAATTTGTTAATAACATTTTGGAATTATTATTATGCAAAATTAATCTTTTCAGTACCTTTAGTATGCATGAATTGTTTCGGATTTTTATACCATCGAGAAGTATTTGCAATGTTCTCTTATTTTCCGCGAACTTATGCGAAATGAGCCCGAAGCGACATAGCTACCTTAAAGAATTGTGCTGTGATGTCGAAAAGAGTCGCGAATTATTGTTTTATTACACGCGTAAGAGACGAACGATTGAGTCCAATATCAGCGTATTGCTGACTGACTGTTTTTATACTCATTTCAACTGACCCACTGCATTTCAAATAGCGATTGGCGATATAAAAATTTCAATTTACAACTTTTATGATAAAGCTATATGAAAATGTCAATTCTCAACTTCTTTTCGCCAAAAATAGTACATTATTCCACGAGGGCGAAAAACGTTTTTCTAACGAGTGTGAGTTTGCAGCACTCGCCTTCGGCTCGTGCTGCAACCACACGAGTTAGAAAAAGTGTTTCGCACGAGGGATGTACGAAATTTTTCAACACAAGGTGCGAAAATGGCGGTTTTACGCACGCGAAGCGGGCGGAAAAGTGGCCATTTCCGCACCGAGTGATAAAAATGTAATTCTAAGTAATTTTTTTTGCGTATCAGACTTTAAGCGTGATTCTCACCCCCTAAACTTAAGTAAATTAAATTTGCCGCAGGCCATTCTCTTCCTTATTAGAAAAACCAAGAGACTCATGTGCGGCAAACTCCATGTACTGCTCATAGGACCCTTGTACGTAATAGAAACGCGTGAGGTCGATATCGGTCCCAGTCATGAGTTAGACGGTAGAAAAAAAAGTTGAAAATTGAAAGTTAAAAGGTAAAAATTGAAAGATGAAAGTTAAAAGGTAAAAATTGAAAGATGAAAGTTAAAAGGTAAAAATTGAAAGATGAAAGTTAAAAGGTAAAAATTGAAAGATGAAAGTTGAAAGTTGAAATTTTTATATCAATTCCTCATAATTTCCCTTTATTCGCAAAGCTTCTTATATGAGGAAGCATTTACTATATTTTTGGCTTCCTCATAGAGGAAGCTTTGAAAATAAAGGGACATTATGAGGAATTGATATAAAAATTTCAACTTTCAACTTTCATCTTTCAATTTTCAACTTTTATGAGGAAGCCATATGAAAATTTCAATTTTCAACTTTTATGAGGAAGCCATATGAAAATTTCAATTTTCAACTTTTATGAGGAAGCCATATAAAAATTTCAATTTTCAACTTTATTAAAAATTTGGTTAAAATAATGTCACTCTTTACTTTGTCGGATCTGTGCTCGGCGCGAAAAAATACATGGAATTATGCGCTCCCGATTTTTTTTTTGCACTTTCGATTTTTACTCAAGAAATCCAAGTGATCCCTCTTTATCTAGCTTTTTTAACCCCGTCATATCCATCGTCTTGTATATGCCTTGCTGCAGATAACAATAGGCACCTGGGATTTTCTGCGATCCCATCGGAAAGCAAAAAAATCACTTAAAAAATACCCAAAATCACTCATTTTTGCAATTTTGGCTATTAAAATATCCGTTAAACTTTTTCGTTAGTTGTCGCCCCGGGACTGCAATTCCATGTATTTTATCACGCTGATCACGAATCTGACACTTTTTTAAATTCATAGATGAATATTTAATACGAAAAAATGAGGCAAGAAAACAAATTGCATGAAATTCAAAAAATTCAAAATGACATAGAATTTAAACGGTTCAACCGATTATTCCCAAATTCAATACCGATCGTTGGTCAATAACAGTCCATTTATGGGCAAGTTTTTAGCCCGATATGTCAAAAATTGAGGGCACTAGAGCGCGCACACACATTTTTGAAAAAATTCAAAACCGCGTAAAATCTGAACGACTGCATAGATTTGGCCAAAAATTGGAACGAATAATGAGGATCGACCCCTCAATATGTGTGATAAATTTCACCTCGATATCTCAAGCCGTTTTCAAATTATGAACGTTAAACGATTTGCACACACATTCATACATACATACATAACACACACACACATACATCCAGACATTTTTTCTAAATGTGTTTTTTGGATGTTTGGGAACAATCTGAACACGTTCACATCAAAATCTCGAAAACTAATTTTTTCACGAAAACAAAGCTTCCTCTATGAGGAAGCAAAATGATACATGAATTCTCGGGTTAATATTTATATTTCGTAAATATATTTTTCATATACTCCCACATGTATAACAATTAAAATACGTATTATATTAATCGTCCAAAATCCTGAATTACATACATTTCCGAAAAAAAAAAATCCATACATTCCATTTCCATAGATGAATTATGACGTTCCGTAATAAGGCTTTTCCCCTTGACCCAGTGCATTCCCGTCCGGCTCCGCGGTGTGTTGCGTCGCCTGAACAAGACATGCGACGCTAGCCGCCGAATCTCGAAGAAAATCGCATCTACAATGGAGATTGTTCGTATGTTTCAGATTGCCGCATCTGCAGAACGGAAGTTTGTTACGCAATTGTTGTAATTGCGTTTGACCCATCGAGTCCGCTGTGACGAGGACAAGAAGAAGACTGGTAGCCGACATTCGCGTCCGTCGAGCATCGCCATCCGCGTCGGTACACATTCCAATTAGCCCAGCTGGTGAAGTTTCGTCGAAGCACCGAGAATACTGGACGAGGGGAGATGCACCGAGAATCTTGGACCGCCGAGAGACGCGAGGAAGGAACATTTCGACCACCGGACATTCTCAGATAGCGACGATTGTTACGAGAACTTAATAGTATTTTCGTTACCGACAGCCGATAAGCCCAACCCCATCGTCTCCGTCCAGGTTCCTCGTGAGAATGGCATCGATTCCGAGGATCGTGCCAGCGATAACGAAAAAACCCCGGCACACCCGGTCGATGACGTTCCCGACGCGAAGTCTACAACGCGTATCGGTAGAAGCGACTCATTTCTCAAGAGACTCGTCAAATCTTCCAGGGAGAACATCGGCGTCAGTTGCGAAAAACTCGTGCGAAATATCCGAAAGAGTCCGCGGGCTATAAGAAGAAAATTGTTCGCGAGTCGAAGCACCGAGAGTCTTGAGACAGTCTTTGCCGGAGGTCCGAGCACCGAAGATCGGCAGGAGAGCAAGCCGGTACCACCGACAAGATCGAGACGTTCGCGCGACCCAAAAGCCAAGTTATCGCGAACCGTTCCGAGGACCGAGTCGAAGAGTTTCTCGAGAAGCGATCGTGACAGGAGGGAGTCGTGCGCCAGCTCGAGGAGCGTCTCCGTCGAGGACGTCGACGAGCTGATCAGGTCGGAGGATAATTTTCGTCTGATCGAGGCCCGAGCGTTGGTCAAGCGAAGGAACCCTCGAAATTCCGTCAGGCAAGAGGACGAGGGAGTCAAGAGGACGAGATCGAGAAGCGCCAAAAACTCGCCTCACACATATCGCGCCGATTCTTCGAAGAACGATTCCTCGGAGGATTCGCCGACGGATTCACCGGAATCCCGTCTGATCTTCGACCTCCCATCGAGGATCCACAGAAGGTCGATCGAGCAGTGCCACAGATCGGCGCGTCTCGAGGTCGATCGGCAAGTCGAGCCCGAACAGCGAAGAACAATCGAATCGCTCGGCGGCGAGACCCGCGACAGATCGCCGAGAGACAAGAAATTGAAGTTCTCGCCACCGCCGGACGACAGGCCGGTGGCATCGTCGCCACGGGTTCAAAGATCAACGACGATCGCGGACTCATCCGATAGCCCGGGGTCGAGAGATAAGGCATCGCTCGCCACGACCGCTGAGGATCATCATCGGCGAGCTCACGTTCACTGCACAGACGACCGTCGCGCTCGCCCGACGTACGAGGACGAAGCTCGAAGGCATTCGTCGGATAGGCAAAAGTATCGCGAGGACGGGTATGCAAAATGCAGAATTGCAATTTTTGCGGATACAACGAAACCCGAGTGCACGGAGCTCCCGCCGTATTTGCGGCCGGCGGTAGACGGGGAGGAGGCGACGCGTAGCGCTTTTCGTTCGGCGGAAGCGAGGAATAGCTCAGCGGTAGCTCATCGTCTTTCGAACAGTCTCGAGAGCGCCTCAGCCGGAAGTCTCGAGGCACGCGCGGCGGAAGAAGAGAAGAATCGTCTCGGGGACGAAGCGTCGGAAGCGTCGAATTCGAAACTAGTGGATCGGAAGGCGGAGGACTCATCGGCTTGCGAGGTGGCAAGTTTCGCCGATCGGCAAAATTTCTCGGGAGGAAGCCGCCTCGAGCTCGGCGGAAGAGAGGACGAGGAGGCGCTCACTCGTGCAGATACCGGTCGGTGCCCGACGGTAAAGTCCGTCGCAGCAGCCGTCTCGCCGATCGGTGAAAGTGAATCAGCGGTTAACGGACTTTCGGACAATTTTTTCAGGCTCGAGGGATTAAAGTCGGGTGATAAAGTTATCGAGGCGAGACGGAAGAGAGAAGCGCCGTCGAAGAGCTCGTCGGTACCGGGCGTCAAGAGAAGCCGGGACGGTAACAAGCCGAGACGCTCGGATTCCTCGAGGCTCGAGAGAAACGAATCGATCTCGAGAAAAAAGGAATACGCGTCCAGGAGCTCGAGAATAAACGACGACATATTGGGACGCTCCAGAATCAGAGAGACAAACATGAAGTTCGTGGTGAAAATCGTGAGGATAAGGGAGAAGCTGATATTCGGGTTCAGCGCCTTCGCCATACTGTTCACTCTGCTGCTGGTGATGGATCTTCAGATGGACCTTGGCTACAGCGGTCATCATCTCGTGCCGAGCCACGGAAGAGTCAGGGTCGGCGACGAGCCCAATGACGACACGGTTTATAATAACTTTAGAAGAAAATTTTTGCAACGCGTGAACGGCAGCAGAGAATTCTCGAGCGTCGACAATTCGGCTGTTACCCAGGGCGTCAAGGAGACCGAGACCTACGCACCCAGTAGTGACGGTACGAAAGTTGAAAAACTTGAGGTTCACGATGATTTTTCGGATCTTCTTGATTACGTGGTGAACAATGACGGGGTGAATCCCGAGACGGGTGTTGTCAGAATCAGCGGCGAGGATTACATGGATAATCCGACACTCGGGAGCTTGAAGGGTATCGTGCCGAGGTAAGTGAATGAGACTCTGGGTCCCGATAACGTGGATAATGGGGAACGGGGAAAAATGGACCTGTCTAATCAATTTTTTGCTAGAGACTTTTTGTTGTTGTAAATATCACATCTTAACTGAGTACCAAGATTTCAAAAATGATTTGTACACATTTTAAAGGAATAATTAGTGCGGACTAAAGTGGATGTAGATTAAAGAATTTCTAATTCATGTAGAAAAACATGTACAGCAAATGATTTAACGAAATATAATTAAATTTACGCCAATAAATCTACGGTCATATTTTTACGTAGTCTTTGTGAAGTGAAATTTGTAATTTCGACTTCTTTTAAATTTATAATTTTGAAAGCTCGTTTTGTTTCTCGATAGATAGACTACTAATTCATCGGAAAATATTAATGATAATATTCGTCGTTTACGGAGTCGAGTAATTTTTTTTTACGAAAAAAGCAGACCTACGACGTTAGCTAAACTTTACTTCTGATTTAGAATCTAAGCGAAACAAATTACTCGGCGAATTCGTAAAAGATATTTGAACAAACAAAATAAGCTGTTACTCGTCAAGATAGGACCAAAATTACAAATTTGACTTCACAAAAATTGCGTAAATATATACCCGTGGATTTATTGGCGTAAACTGAGTTATTTTTCTGTAAATTAATTGTTGTAATTTTTTTCCACATAAAGTAGGAACTCGTTAATGTACATCCACCCAGTCCGCAAACATTTTTTCTTTTAATCGTGTAGCAACAATTTTTGAAATCCGGGTACTCGATTGACTTTAACTGTACCGCACGGACTACCTTAAGGGCATGTGATACAGACTCAGTCGGTAACAAATCGCCTTCCCTATTTTCTCCAAAACGATTGATACGACGAGCTAAAGCAAATTAGGTTTTCATACTTATATCTATTGCCTATAAAAACCTAATTTGATTTTGGTCGATGCATCAACCATCACGGAGAAAACAGGGAAAGCGATTTGTTACCATCGGAGCATCTATACGTATGTATCACATGTCCTTAAGGTAGTCCTTGCGGACAGCCTGACCCCACGTGAGTTCAGAGCGAATTGAGAGTGGAATTGCGAATACTTCGCGATGAGATAAAAATCTGAAAAAAATCGACCATATGGAAGGTACTGAAAAGATTGATTTTGCATAATAATAATTCCAAAATGTTATTAACAAATGAATGAAAAAAAAAAATGGTTCAACAAATCTTCCGGCAACTTAACTTTTTGTTCATATAAAAACAATAAGTTAATCTTTTTGAATACCTATGAATTTTTTCAGAATTTTGTCGAATTTTTGAAAATTGCGTTTTTAGTTAATAAAAAAACGTGATTTTCAAAAATTAGATAAAATTCTGAAAAAATTCATACGTATTCAAAAAGATTAACAAATTGTTTTTATATGAACAAAAAGTTAAGTTGCCGGGGAATTTGTTGAACAATTTTTTTTTTTATGCCTTTGTTAATAATATTTTGGAGTTATTATTATGTAAAATCAATCTTTTCAGCACCTTCCATATGCTTGATTTTTTTCGAATTTTTATCCCATCGAGAAGTGTTCGCAATTCTCTCTCAATTCTCTCTGAACTCATGTGGACTCAGGCTGTCCGCTAGGACTACCTTAAGAGCATGTGAAACACGTTCGCAGCGCGTCTCTTTCGCTCCGCCGAGAGCGCCACTGATGCTATCTCTCTCGCACTCCATAGTGTTTCACATGCTCTTAAGGATATCCTTACCAGAAATGCGAGGGGGGCACGGGAGAGGAGCTCCGCCGAACGCGGTGCAAGAGAGAAAGGTGATACAAAGCAAGTGTGCTAGAAAGAGATGGACGCTTCGTTTTTTTAATGCCAGTTGAAAACGAGACCGTAAATCTTTTACAAATTTGGACACAATCTGTACACAGTAAAAAAAGTCTGTACTTTTTACAACAACTTATTGTCCACAAACGTCCACAATTTTTTATTTGTTAATTTTCAAGTCTTACAAACAAAAGTACAAACTGAAATTGTTAATTGCACGAGAGATAAAAGAGCAGGTTTGTAATATTCAAACCTTAACGAACGACTTTGTCACTTGTTTAACAAAATTATTTGTACGAAAGTTCGTATTCCGATTTTACAAAACTATATTTTACTGTGTAGTAAAGTATGCTCTTCAGTCAATAGTTTTTTATTTGAATCGAATAGAAATTGGCAGAGAAAAACGCTATATTGTGTCATTTTTGAGGTTAGATCCGATACTTCCCGTGTTGACATACGTAACTTTAAGACCACGTTGCAAAAAACTAGAATATTAAAAAATCTTAAAAAATTCCAATAAATAAATCGTGTTTTTTTCTGTAAACTACATAACCCAAATAGACATGTGACGGCACGGGATCTACTCGGTGCTAGCACGGGTACGTACGTCGTGCCGGCACAATGCAGACATGTACGTCCGCATGTGACGATATTGTGACGGCACGGCATTTTTATACCAAAAGCTGCTTGCACAGTTCCAGGTTGGCGTGGAGCTCCACCATCTTGACCTGAAGCCCCACAGTGAGCTGGAACTGTGCAAGCAGGTTTTGGTATCAAAACGCCGTGCCGTCACAATATCGTCACATGCGGACGTACTCGACGGCATTGTGCCGGCACGGCGTGACGAACGCACGGCACGTTTTTCTATCTGGGAAGTGTGATCAAGATCGAACAGAAACGACTTTTGGTAAGGAGATCCTTAAGGTAGTCCTAGCGGACAGCCTGAGCCCACATGAGTTCAGAGAGAATTGAGAGAGAATTACGAACACTTCTCGATGGGATAAAAATTCGAAATAAATCAAGCATATGGAAGGTGCTGAAAAGATTGATTTTACATAATAATAACTCCAAGATATTATTAACAAATGCATAAAAAAAAATTGTTCAACAAATTCCCCGGCAACTTAACTTTTTGTTCATATAAAAACAATTTGTTAATCTTTTTGAATACGTATGATTTTATTCAGAATTTTATCTAATTTTTGAAAATCACGTTTTTTATTAACTAAAAACGCAATTTTCAAAAATTATACAAAATTCTGAAAAAATTCATACGTATTCAAAAAGATTAACTTATTGTTTTTATATGAACAAAAAGTTAAGTTGCCGAAAGATTTGTTGAACAATTTTTTTTTCATTCATTTGTTAATAACATTTTGGAATTATTATTATGCAAAATCAATCTTTTCAGTACCTTCCATATGGTTGATTTTTTTCAGATTTTTACCTCACCGCGAGGTATTCGCAATTCCACTCTCAATTCGCTCTCAACTCACGTGGGCTCAGGCTGTCCGCAAGGACTACCTTAAGTGAAGGAAACTTGAGATCCATTTTGCCCCGTTCTTCCGTACACGAGTCAAACTCCGGGGATGTTATCGCGTTTCTTTTAACAATTTATACAAGCCTGGACAAAGACCGCACAATACAAAAATGTTAAATACTTCGTTATCGGAACCGCCACTAATACAAAAAAGTAGCTGAAACTACGAGTATCAAAGTTTATCATTAAAAAAAATAGATAAACACTCGCCCCTGGACTGCGAACATCCGACTTAGTTAGGTAACAATCTATCGACAATGACCTCGCACGTTTGTTAATTTCCATAATGCTCCGTACAGGTGTTTTTTAAATACCTTTGCTAACGCGTGTAATTGCATTCAACGATGTAGCGCTGACTCTTCCTCGTGAAGGTAAGGAAATGTCGAGACAGTTTCATGCACATTGTTGTCAACTGGCGATAGTGCCGTCCGGTGTTTTTCCGTTGTGAAAACTTGGGCAACGCAGGACAAATACAGGACGGGGCAAAACGGACCGGTACTCCGTATTCGAGACAATATTTATCTCCCAGTAGATTTTCACTGTAAAAATAAATTGTAAATTTAATGTACTGGAACTGGAAGTTTGCTTACATTACTTACATTACTTGAACATTAATGTACTTTTTTGGAAGATTAAAATATAAGATATTCAAATTACAAACCGTTTGACCGCAACTTACAAAAATTTTAATTAAAAATAAAAATTTTACTTTTTATTTTTAATTTATTCTTATTTTATTTATTCTTATTTTTATTTTAGACGAAAAAATTGCAACACACTTGTCTTCGAAATTTCAGACAGTTTATGAAAAAAAAGCTTCCAATACCGTTCAAAAATTGTCAAATTACATTTTTTTTACAGTGCTGGTACCAAGAATCGCCCGTTTTGCCCCAGGTTTCCGTTTTCCCTCGGTCCCCCTTATGTTAGAAAATACAAGTGTTAATCGCCGTCCGTTATCGAACATTAGAATTTCATCGCCGTGGGAGGGTGGGGGGGGGGGGGGGGGGGGGCGCATAAAAGAATTCTTCGGAAACGTAGTGAATGGCGATACCGCGTAGTAGAGTGAGACTCGGGTGGACGATTACCGCGGTGTTTGCGGTCACCGTAGATACAGCACGAACGTGATCGGACACGGCCGTGTTCGCTTGTTTCGCTTCACAGCTTCTCAATCTCATTCAGCGAAATAGCGCGCACGAAATACTTAAAATAAAAAAAATAAAATAAACATATAACATTGTTAACTGACAGAAGAATTTAATTTCACAATTACGGCAGTATTTGACAAGCACACCCACACGCTCGTAACGGTACACAATGGCGCCGGGCAAGGGGGTGGGGGAAACAGGAGTTGAAATCGAGCGTTATGAAATAAAGTAGATAATGATCGCGGCCTTCAACTTGGACAAGCGACGGCCAACCGTAAACTATATATCTGACCGTAACCTCTGCGCGAGACTGCAGTAGCCTTGCAATTAAAGTGCTGCCTAGCGCGGTATACACAAGAGATACACACACTCGTAGATATACGATAGGCGGCGCTGTAATGAACGGAAAATCGCCATTGGTTCGGATGGGCGTTGTAGCGATAGACACAGTTGAAGTTAAAATTAAAGTTAATGCTAAAGTTAAAATTAAAGTTAATGCTAAAGTTAAAATTAAAGTTAATGCTAAAGTTAAAATTAAAGTTAATGCTAAAGTTAAAATTAAAGTTAATGCTAAAGTTAAAATTAAAGTTAATGCTAAAGTTAAAATTAAAGTTAATGCTAAAGTTAAAATTAAAGTTAATGCTAAAGTTAAAATTAAAGTTAATGCTAAAGTTAAGTTAAAGTTTCTGTTGCGACAATTGTTGTTATTTCATTATGGTAAGCTTTCACGCAATAAATGGTATGGCCTTTATGTCAAGGCGACGCGAAACGCCTTCCTCACCGTCTGCTCCGGGCTCGGTCGGTAACAATAACTGTAATTGATATTACTCACGGTTGCTGACCATTTTAGGCTGCAACTCGGGCTGCACTTAAATTCTTACTGGAAGCGGATATCAATCCAGTTTAATATAAGAATTTGCCTTTGAAGGTAAATGGTCAGCATGGTCAAAAAATCAATAACAGTTTTTGTTACCGACCGCGGTATTTGATAACGCCTGAACCATTCCTCCACTGATAAAAAATAAAGTTTAATCGAATTTCGTACGAATCGTCGTTCGTTGCAATCAAAATTCTCACTGATACGAAATACACAAGAGATACATCCGGACGTAGACAAACTGTACGCGATGCTGGAATAAAACAAAGATTTCCACGAGCCGGGACATACTTTGTAGCGATAAACAGAGTTAAAGCTAAAGTTTCTCTTGCGACGAACAATTGTTATTTCATTACGGTAATCTTTCGCGTCATAAATACGATAAACATTACTTCAGGACGATGCGCCATCCCTTCTTCCCCGTCCGCGCCGAGCTCCGTCGGTAACGAAAACTGTAATTGATATTGCTCACGACTGCTGAACGTTTTCGGTTAGATGTAAATTCTTAAACAAAGCGGATATAAAAATCTGGTTAATATAAGAATTTGCTTTCGAAAGTAAATGATTAGCATGTCCAAAAGAATCAATTACAGTTTTTATTACCAACCGCGTTATTTCATATCGCATCAGCCGTTCCACTAGTAATAAAAAAAAATGGAGTTTAATCGAATTTCGTACGAATCGTCGCTCGTACCAATCAAAGTGCTCTCCGACACAAAATACACAATAGATACATCCACACGTAGACAGACTGTACGCGATGCTGGAATAAACTGAAGATTACCACGAGCTCGGTCGGACTTTGTAGCGATAAACAAAGCTAAAGTCAAAGTTTCTCTCGCGGAGCTCGACGTTATTTCACTATGGTAACCTTTCGCGCGATAAATGCCATAACGATTACGTCAAGACGATGCCCCCCTACCGGTTCACGCCGAGCTCCGTCGGTAACAAAAACTGTAATTAATATTTCTCCCTGGTGCCGACGATTTCCGGTTTAATGCAGATTCTTACACAAACCGAATATCAATTGAGGCCAACGTAAGAATCCGCATTTAAATATAAATAGTCAGCGCGATAATAAAAAAAAATCAATTACAGTTTCCATCACCGACCGCGATATTTCCAATCGCCGCAACCTTTCCACGAGTAATAAAAAATGTAATGAAACATTTAATCGAATTTCGTGCGAATCATCGCACGTGCCAAATCGCTTATTCCACGACAGTGTTAGCGGAGTTGCAGTCAGCGTTACTGGCGCGCGTGTCTCTCAATTTCTCGCTCTATCACGTGTATCCGCGAAGCGCCGGCGACGGACGCAATTAGAGGGAGGGAGATACGAGTCCAGCTGCGATGCATGATCGCGGAATTGGTCTTGGTTCGGCATGTTGAGTCGAACCGCTTTGCGAACGCGTGCACAGACGTTTGCTACTTTGCTTGGCAAATAGCCTGCATAAGTCGGAGCTTTGCTCGACGCGGTGGGAGAGCCCGGAGTGAGTGAGACGAGCTTGCTGGACGGGCGCTCGCGTAACTGCAGTCCGTCTATAATCGGCACGTGCGTGAAATGTACCTCCGTGATTATACTATATATACAAACGGTATAGTAGAATAATAATGGTCGGTGAGTGAACGTACGGGGCTCGGGCACGCGACTGTATATAATACACACGAACGCGTTAGCTTGGACGATACGTGCTACTCGAGATTCGAACGGGGGAATACAATCTGCGCATTATCAGAGATCGTGCTACCGCCGACGGCTAAAGATTAGTTCGATTCGACGAAACTTGCTCCGTCTGCTTTTATCACGGTCCACTGAAACTTACGTGAAATGTTATTCGAGTAATCGACCTTACTACAGATTCGTCGACTCATAGTATAAAATCTTACATCATATGATCGTTGAATTGATTATCACAATTAATAATAATTTGTCAATTTATTATTGTCTTTGTAATTTATTTAAGAATATTTGATAATTATTATCGATCAATAATAATAATTAGGTAATTACTTTAATTATCAGAAGTCACTTGATAATTGACAATTAAATAATTAATTGTCAATCGATTGTCGAATGTCGTTTATTACCGATGGGCCACGGACCGACATTTTTCGGCGCGAGGCTTTCGCAGTTATTGAGGGGGTTGCTTTTTTTACTCGTCATTGTAGCAATTATAATTATTGTTTATGATTTTTTTTTTTCAATCGCAGTATAGTTTTATGCAAGTTGATCGGGAGCGAACGTGCACGGTGAGATTTTATTTGATCGAAACTACACCTTGTTGAATCCAACAAATTGTTTCTTCATCAACAGTACGAAATTTTGCAAAATTTTGCAAAATGTTCCAATTTTTTTTTTATCTCCCACAAATTCGGAGATTTCATTGCGGAACAATACCTCGGAAGATATCTCGCGCAATAATGTACTCCGATAGGAGGCACTCCCCAAATTCCCGGTGGCTATGTGGAATTCTGCTGGCTGACCCCGACACAGGTAGTTCTCGCTCCGGACTGGGGCGCAGCAGAGTACACTATTGTTTCGGTACATGCGACCTCTCAACAATAGGATGATATCCTATTTCAGGGGACTACCTCTCTCAGGTTGAATAGTGTATGTACAGAAACCACTGCGAATGATGAAACGGGAGAGCACGCTCGTATGCCGGGGAGGATCTTGTGTATCGCCCGGAGGACGACGCAAGCGGGAAAATCTCTTGCACTCCCGGAGCTAATGTTTGCTTGGAAATAATTTACGATATACGCCGAGCGAATTGCGTACCGCGACAGGCATCCACGAGCCCCTCGAAGCTCGTGCCGTTGGATCCTCGACTCGAATTTCGTTGCAACGGTCCTCGAGGGAAAGTCCGATCGAGTATTTCCAACAATACTACATAGCCTATGTAGGGCTGTTTTTCCATCGAAGGCAGCTAGTAGTTCCATCTTCAGCATGATTATGAATCGCCTATCAATTTTCGTCTGAGGTCAACATTTTTATTTGTATACCTCTGGAACTTTGGGTTTGATTTTTATATATATTTTTTTATCAATATTTTCTGCATGATCTTCATTGTACGTGTATATTTGTACATAATCCATATTTCACTCGATGACATTTTTTTTTATAACTAATAGTTTGTTTTTATTGACGCAGTATATTTAAGAGATAATTGATAATTGAGAAAAATCAAATGTAAAGCTGCAACGTGGACGCGTTGGATGAAATGTAATGACGAAGCGACAACTGTTATGTAAAATGAAAAGCGTAACATCGATAGAGTGAGCATCACATAAAGTTCATGGAAGACTCGTCCAGGTATCACTGATACTCACTCACTGAGAAAAAAAACATTGGTTGGATTAACCAAAAGTCGCGGTGACATACGTTCAAAGCTGTTATTTGTTTGGTACAAATAAAGCATTGTTTTGTTAAACGATTATTTGCTTCAATTTATTCAAAATTTGTCGATCGAAAGAAAGATTTTTGTTGTACCAACCGATTACACCTTTGAACGTATGTCACCGCGCATTTGCTTAATCCAACCATTTCTTTCCCTCAGTGCTTGAACAGATAATTTTAACTTTATTAGATAACGGCGGTACCGTTGTACTGTAATACTGATTTTTTTTTTTTTGCTTACTACCTGTGTGTAAATCTGCCTGCGGACCAAGCATACTTTTATCAGCATTTTTGGCAATTCTTAAAAAGATTTTTTGAATTTTTTTTTTTCATAATAAAAATAAAACGTAGAGTGAGTTCATAATGACATTGACCCGATCAGCGACACCGTCGGACCCTATTATCGACGCTCCACGTCCCTATTTTGTACCCCCAGTCCCTTTTATTGAGCCCGTCCATGTTCCTTTTATTGACTTTCATCGATTTTTGTATACGGCAGCGGTGGTAAAATCTTTTTATAAAATACACACGTACACATATATATGTGTACATACATAAATCTGTACACAAAAGCTTTTTTTCAACAAAAATTTCAAAAGAAATTCGTTACGCGCATATTTTTTTTTAGATCCAAAGTATTTTCCGAAAACACCCTACAGTAGCCGAAAAGCCACACTCTCATTTCGTTACCTCAATGATGTTTTGAAACTCCGCGTTGCGGAGAACCTTGCCATGTTTATGCCGGGTGGGTAGCACACAATTTGCTCGGATTCACAATTGCAAAGTTCATCAACGCATGCATATGCGTCTGCTGGTTGCTGGTTGTGCATTCGAGGCACCGCGGCTCCTGCGAGTTCTCGCCTCAACGTACAGATGCATGGCATCGAGAGTCTCGTGTGGTATTGCGACACGTGCATTTTTCACCCGACCAACCCGTTCGTCGGGTCTCCCAGCAGCAACTCAACTGCACGGACTACTCACCTGTACAGGCGTCGGCATACTAATACCGTGTTCTACCTGCCTCCCCCCCCCCCCCCACCTCTTTCTCTTTCACTGGCTCTCTGAAACTCGAAGTGGACACACCGAAAAAAATCTTCTCGTGCCTCTCGATGCAAAGAGCACTAGAAATGCACTCGAATATACTGCAGCAGGGAGTCAACCCGACGTAACTGAAGTGGAAATGCAAAGACGCATGGAATTAAGCGACGTTATAAATAGTATTCGAGCATTGTTATCGACTATGCCCATCGATTTGTGAGTTTCTTACCAAAAAAATGAAAATAATAATAATAATAATAATAATAATAATAATAATAATAATAATAATAATAATAATAATAATAATAATAATAATAATAATAATAATAATAATAATAATAATAATAATAATAATAATAATAATAATAATAATAATAATAATAATAATAATAATAATAATAATAATAATAATAATAATAATAATAATAATAATAATAATAATAATAATAATAATGTGGAAAAAGCTGAGAATCATCGACGAGTGTTGTCGCTTTATTCGGACTGCGATATGAATGTTACACGGGACCCAAGCTGGGAGCTGTTGACGGGAAAGTTTAGCCCCGCTTTAAAGGATAAATAGTATATTATGCTACAAGGGAGGGAAGTGCGCGACTTTCACCGAGCACGAAGTTTGTTGCCAGAGCGAAGCGAGGGCAGAAATCGTACGCTGTGAAAAATCCGCTCCTCCTCCTGTGTAGTGTACGACTTTATTTTTGACTCCGCCAAAATAACCACGTTTCTCGCATCGCAAAATCGTCACATTCGCCAATGACTATTACTTCTTCGGGAAGAGTAGGGCTTGCAAGCAGAGTAATGGGCCCTATTATTCCCTATGGAGTAATGAAACAGTACTGCGCATTCGCACAGGTTAATAATTATCATTTGGCAATAGTAGACGAGTTTCCGCCCGTGTTGCACGCAAGGAATGTAGTGCCCGAGTAGAAATTTTCGAGCGCTATATCGGGACCTGATGGGGTCCTGATTAGGGCCTGATAAGGCTTTATCAGGGCCCGATGTAACGCTCGCAAATTTCTACTCGGGGTATTTTTACCGAAGTTGAGAAAAAAAAAAAAATGAATCCCTTCAGCTTATCCTTCACTTATCAATTTCCGACCTGACTTTGGACCAAGTCTGATATCGGATTTGTGTGTTGGGTCGAAAAAAATATATCGAACTGTCTGGTACGGAACGTTATTTGGGATTCTTCGATTTAAAGCACAAAAAAGGCAAGATATATTAAAAATCAAAAATTAGAAAGTACAATCTTAACTTTCATAAAATAAGTACAACGTATTTGAAAAAAATAATAATAATGCGAATGGTACACTTCCGTACATTCTGGAAGAAAACATGCAAAGTCCGAGTAATTGTTTTCCGTTGATTACAAATCCGGCATTTGTTCTACTCCTGGCTCGACACTCTACACGAAAATCCGCGCCAGAAGTAAAAAGTCTATTTTGCAAACGATGTTTACAATTTTGCAAAACATTCTGCAGCGCCTGAATCGCCGCGGCGTCGCTGCTATCAGTCAATTTTGTCAATGCAAATATCGAAGTTAAAAAGAAACGTGAAGGTACACATTCGACCGCACACTGTATTAGACAATACTCCACGAAGAGAATGCAATATCGACGACGTTCCACGTTTCGGGAAAAACAACTGTGCTTTCTCTTCCGACGCTCTCAGTCCGCTGCTATATCGGTAGTATGTGACATCCCGGGTTGTTTACGATATCGCAGCACCCACGCAATGATCCCACATCAGGACCTTGTTTACCGAGAAACCGCGATGCCGAGAAACCTTAGAACGGCTTTTAATACATCGACAAAGGACGGTCATCCATAACGCGTCGGATAAACCGATTCGGAGCTCCGAGCAAATTCACGGTCCGACTTCGCGTCGCAAATAGTCCGTGCGAGTATCCGCAATTTAAATAAAAACGTACAATAGTAATGGAATAGCGAAAGAGCGAACGACCTGGTAACCGTGACACGGTTCTCCTCGGTCTATTATCGGAGCGGGCACTCGAGCGAATCGTGTGTCTCGCGTGATTCCCAACTACATCTATACCGTACCTACACGAAAATCTACTTTTTCACCCGAAGATCCGATTCCCATCGGATAATCTATTTTCCAGTTCGCTGAGAAGTTTCATTTTTTTCTTTCTCTTTTAAAAACTCGATCGTACCGTATTACCATATAAGACTAATTCCTCATTGCGAATGCGCTATAAATTGCAAACGATATGAACTTGAAAACTACATTTGCAGTGTACAATCGTATCTACTAATTGTAAATTTTTATTCTGAAGAGTCTTTCCCATTGAAAAAAATCTTTTTTCTCAACTGCTGAATCAGAATGTTTGAAAATCGTTCAGTTTTGGAAAATTCAATCTAATTTTTTTACACCTAAATAATGAAAAAAATTGTTTCGAAGTAGCGTTTGAAATTTTTTTTTCAGGATGCATTGACATTCGACTATTACCGGGGCATCTATACCATACCTACACGACAATCGACATTTTTCCTCCGAAGATCCGATTTCCATCGGATAATCTATTTTCCAGTTCGCTGAGATGTTTCATTTTTTTTTCATTTCCCTATTAAAAAAACTCGATCGTACGTATTACCGTATAAGACTAATACATCACTGCGAATGCGCCATAAATTATAAACAATATAAATATTAACATATTAAATTATAAACAGTATATTAAATTATAAACATATAAATTATTAACATTATGAAGACTTTAATTCAGAAGAGTGTTTCCTGTTGAAAAAAAATCTCCTCAACTGCTGAATCAGTCTGTTTGGGAAACGTTCACTGTTGGAAAATTGACTCTTTCATTTTTGTACACCTGACTGATAAAAACTGTTATTTCGAAATAGCCTTCGAGCAAAAGTCTTCAGCATGACTTGACATTCGTAAATGTTTTCAGTACCTAAAAAATGTATGATATCAAAATTGCCGCGGTTATCTGAACAAAATAGCTGTTCCACCATGACGCCAAATACGACGAATTGAACGTTGAAGGGTCAGTTTATAGTGTCAATCCATCAACTTCCATTTGAATGAAACATTCACTATGAAAACCGTGAGTGCCCAACAACTCCGACCGTGTCTAATTCCCACAAGACCTGAGTATCGAATCCCGGAACACCCCCGCCCCCCTCCCCCAAACCCCTGGCAAAAACCCCCGGTCACAAGTTCACTGGCGGTACTAACACGTCATGATGTGTGGCAGAACGGTTGAATAAGTCAAGGTTTCCACCTATCTGATGCTTTTTTTTCACCTATCCGATCGCCATCTTTGCAGGGGTTTTTCCGGGCTATTTTCCGGATTTTTTCCAAGAGATTATTTCCGGGTATTATTTTCAGGAGTTTTTCTTCCGGTTTTTTCCCCGCCTATCTGCGTATCCTCCCGAAGAACTCTAATCCTCCTCTCCATAAAGCCGTCTCTTCCGCAACGCACACAATCACCGTAAAATCTGTAAAAGAGTCCTGCCGTGTTTCTCTTCCAAACCCATATCCCCAAACATACTTCCGCCAGTCGTCCCCATTAATTTTTCATCCCTTTCGTCGACTCCAAACCGAGATTTTCAGTTGCCGTAATCTGAGGTCACAGTTTATCAGTTCGCGGAGCGTTGCCTGAACAAACTGACCTAAATTTCTAGGACGCGGAACGCGTGACTAACATAGCGGGACCCAACGTATTTCCGACCGGACGAGGAAACAAGGAAAACAATCACCCTCGTTAGATCCACACGATTTTACGGGCGTAATGTGTATACCCAACTATCCGCGGTACATTGGTGCATTATAGATCACAAGCGGTGTTTCTGACCACGAATTCACGATAGTAACGAGAGAGGTTCACAGGTCCGCCGGAAACCCGCTACTTGGTACTGCGGTAATGCCCGAACATAGGAGCCGGAAAATGCAAATTTGTGTTACCAGCTCGTTATCCCACGGGAATACGTACGATTCTGGGTGGACAGACAGAGGGACCGTGTCCGTGTGTGTACCCGACCACGTGTCACCCTCGTATTAACTACCGAATCCACTATGATTGCCACGATACCTTTCACGCCGAGCAGCCACCAGAGTTTCGATATTCCGCATCGACGGATAATACCCACGAAAGCGCCAATGGCATCGGACAGATTGGAGCTTTCTCTCTCTGTCCGGCGTACGGTATTCCGCGGCATTGGAAACGACAGCCGCGAAACCGGTAACACGTATGACATTGACTCTTGATTATGGCTGTTCGAAAGCGCGTCCGCATACGCGCACACGAACGCTAACGCACCCAATTCGCCCGGGAAACTCTGTTATGGGATTTGTATTTAGTTCGGAAATAGAGCTCACTGAAGTAAAGAGTTTATTTAACGTTAACCGAATCTTTTGTTGGACGCGGCAAAATAAATATTTGGAGTTATCGTTACGAATTTTTAGTCGAGCCAAATAACTTTTTTATATTATCAAATGGTTTAACAGTTTTTTTTCTTTGGGATAATCACCAACTTTACTTGAATCAACTGAAACTTCTAAACAAATGAACTTCTGTATAAATGAATATTCATTTCGGCGAATCCAACGCATTTTTTTTTTACATCAAATGACAATGAGCGCAGTTTACTCTGACAATAATTATAAAAATGTGAATCTTTAATCTTTTATTGTCGCGGCAGCAAAAAACAATGTGCTGTTGGCATGAAAAATAGTTTGTTGTCCCTGTATTGTAAGCTAATTGTAACGGCAATGAAGCTCTCGCTATCCAAACAAATCTTTGTTATCCGTGAAAACACTCATGCGCGTGCATGCAACACTCTCGTAACGCAGGCAGGTGCGGAGAGAATTTGCAAAACACTGTGCATTTCAATATGAGGGAAAATGTCAAAAAGGTAAATGCGACGGAAGCCACTAAGAAGCGCAGTATGTCATACTAATATTTTTAGCTTGTGTATAGTGGCTTGAGGACACGGTAGAATATAGTATGGGATAATTCTGGACACCGGTCACCACCGGCGTTTGGCATACCGAATTGACGAGATATTCATACTGACTGGTGAATAGAACGACAGGGTGATGAGTACGCGTATGCTTGATTACTTGATACGATGTTACATTTTTTTTTTTCGCAATGCACGAAGTATGCGTGGAGAAGTATAACCATGAAAATTCGAGCAAGGTTGCCGGTTATTTGCTCTAAATAAGTTAATGGATTTAGTGAATGGTTATATTCGGCATGATTTCTTGCTGAAAAAGTGTTACGAATGAGTTTTTTTTTCGGTTTTAATTATATTCGGGAATTCGATGCATATAGGAAGAAAAAACTAAAGGTAAACTCTAAGGGGTTTCAGAGATTTAGCGCGGAGAAAAATGGTTTAGCTGCTCTAACAAAATGTGTTTTGCTGACAATGACCTCGTTCTCACGGTAAAACGATTAGTAAAAGCAGCAAAAAAATTACTACGTAGATGCAATTGGTTTTGCTATGACGACAAAACTTTCTTTTTACTGCGACGACTGAGTTTGCTATGAGAACAAACGACGCCTGCTGTAATTTGACGGCTGATTAATGGCTGGTAACAGGATAGTTATAGACGCGTACATACATTTATTTAAAGATTAACTCACCGCGTTCTGAAAGTTGTTACCTTTCGCAGTTTGTACATCCATATATAACAAATTCCAAAAGTTCGCAATTTCATCCTATTTTTATTTTTACCTGAATACAAAGGAACTGTTTCCTCGCGTCTCTTTGTTTTCATTTTGCGCGTCGAGCGTCTCGGGCTCGTCGTAGTCATTAGCACATACACGCGCCCCACTCAGGCATATAACATTTTTTTTTGTTACAGTAACAAAGGCTGTTTTGTTGCGGTAGCAAATCACTCCAAGCGAATAATGTTGCTATGGTTACAAGCTCGTTTTGTTATCCCAATACTGACAACTAAATTTTTTACGGTAACCTAAATGTTGTTGGACCAACAAATTTTTTTTCTCCGTGCGAGGATTAAAATTATGTTATTGGATAAAAATTGGATTTAGCGAACGTCAATGGGAATTCTGTAATCTCTGCTACTACCCGGGTAGGGTGTGCTCCGGCTGGCTGTTACATCCCAGCGCTAGTGCGAGACCGGCCAGACTCTCGGGATTGGCGTAATCTCGCGCCAGTGCTGGGATGTAACTACCAACCAGACCATCCTTCTCCCCTCGTTCAACTCGGTCGGTAAAATATACTATAATTTTTTTTTTTTTTTTTTTTTCATCAGCGCCAATAATTTCCGGTTACAAGTTTATCGGAAACGTAAATCAATGCAGTTTCATGTAAGAATTTGCTTTTTTAACGTAAATGGTCGGAATGGTAAAAAAAATTTTACCTAAAAATCGTATTAAAAAAGTGGAGTGTAATTGCTCATCATGATGGATAAACTATTTTCCATAAATCTATTCGAAGAAAAAAAAAACGAAGGAATCGCTTCGATAAAACAATAATTCTGCAACATTGTAAATCGAAGAAAATATTTTTTCATTTTATTTACTCGTCGTGGCTTTCGTACTGCGCCGCCGAGGCAAATTGACTGCGCGATGTCTTATTCCCTTCGTAACGAGATTCTTTACCATCCGAGTATCGGAATTTCCATTACAAGCCCCTCCGCCAGAGGTTGCAGAATAAATTCAGTGAAAAATTGATGCACAGGTGAGAATTTACAATGGAAATGAATGTATCTTCTGCTCGGGAGCTCAGAACAAAAACGCCATAAACTCGAACCATAAAAAACCTCGTTACAAAGAGAACGGGATCTCGCGCAGTCACTTTGTGATTCAGCCACTGAAAAGAAAAAAACAAAATACGGATCAAGAATGGAAGAAATATTATCTCTCGATAAATCCTGTTACAGAATTATTTTTTCGTGCATGAAGTTATTGCACTCTTTTCCCACAATTTAAATATTGCGTTCAACGAATAAGACACTACACATTAATTAAGTTAAAAGTGTAAAAAATTATTAGTATTAATAATTATTAATTAATTATTATTATTAATTAACCCTTTGAAGCATTTTTTTGCTTAAAATCTTATAAAAAATGTTTATCTTAAAAAACAGTCATTTTGCCTATTATTAAGACAATATTTCATTTTATTTAAAAAATGACGAGAGAACGGTCCGTTGGAAAAGGACCCAGCATGAGGGATAAAGCGAACAAATGTAACCCCAGTAACATTTATATGACAATTCTGAGCTGAAGGACTTTGGTCGATGGCCCATTGGCAATATGAGAATATCAATATTTAAAGGATGTACCGTTATAATTGGTATGCCGGTAAATTCGCAGTAGTACTTTTTTTCCGTCAAATAGGGTATCATTTGTGAAGATGGGTCGGCTCGATAAATTCATCAACGAGTGTTGACATAAATACTGATTTGAAAAATCCAAAACTTCATCCAGGTACTTGTTTTGATAACAGTGAGTATTTTAACATGTATTTTAAGTATTGAACCTTGTTCTTGATGAGATTAACAAATTTCGCACGAGCTTCCTTGATTCTCATAGACCACCCGTAGTTCGGTAATATGAACAACCCTTTCATCTCGTTACAATAGCGAAATTTAATTAATTTCGATAAAGACTTGAAGTTCCGAAGAAACTTTAATTCGTTTCTCAGTACGCAATGTCTTACCGAGATATTCGTATGTGGTCCATTATTAGCCGACCTTCATGGTCCATGTTACCAGGAATGTGAAAAAAATAGCCAGTAAGATGGACCACCGGAAAATCAAAAAATATTTATAGGTTTTGCTTCCTCATAGAGAAAGCTTTGTTTTCGTGAAAAAAAAAAAATTTCGAGATTTTAGTGTCAGAGTACTTAAAATAGTCCGAAACGTCGAGAAATGTGATTTTTAACTGGCGTCCGGACGTATGTGTGTGTGTGTGTGTGTGTATGTGTGTGTGTGTATGTATGTGTGTGACAGACTTGCGTCGTTTAAAACGACTATAACTCGGAAACGGTTCGAGATAGCCAGTTGAAATTTGGTACACTAGTAGAGTGGTCATGTCTCTTCCCTCGTTGCAATTGTCATGAAGATTGAGGCCCGTTTCGAGATTTTTGTTTTGTTTTCGTTTCCATTCCTATACCTTCCACCGAGGCGGGATTTGTCTCTGGGAGTTCCCAGACCAAATTTGTTCTTTTAATGCTACACATTGACCACTTCTTACCCTTACATCTGTGCGGAATATTCGTATCCATTAGTAATGCGTAATTCCGCTTCCCATTTATTTGCACGATTTTTAGGCGATTCTCGAGAAATCCCCTTGACGTTGCGGCTAGTCCTCTCTCCTCTCAAATATTTGAGACGCGGTCCGGCGGGAACCTTTTTTTTGTATCCCAAAGAAGAGCCGTCGGTCGTCAAGGTCTTGTTGACTCGATCTTCGCGTTCTTCAAAGACTTTTTCCAGGAGAGAGCGTCAAGAAAGAGTCGAATTGAGAGTGGGATTCACCGGCACTCAAGCGGGAGTACCTTCGTGCACTCGGCGCCTGGCTAAAGTTTACGCTTATACGGCATAGATATACATACGTATATATACATATATATAGATATATACACATACACACATATATATATGTGAATATACATATGTATACACGCGGTATAATGTCCGGAGGAAATCTCTCATATCCATTTTCAATGGATTCCACTTCCATGGTACTCGCTCCATGACTTTTTCTGATATAATATTGAGGCACGTTATCGCGTCGAGCACTCTCGCTCGGCCAGCCCGCGGAATGTTGGATGTAGCCTTGATTCTCGTAAAAAGCAAGGAGATGCGCGGCTACGGTGGAAATGGCTCGCAGTAGTACGAAACTCGGAAACGAATTTGAATCGTTATTTATTATTCATGGGGAGGCAACACCGAGCGAGGCAAAAGTGGCCGGACTCTCGGAAACGAAGAGGTGTGCGCGAGCGCGCGCGCATAACATAAAAGTGAATATCATGCAGAGAGTGCGCTCCGCACGGTTGTATCTTCTTCGCGCGGTCAGCTCGTATGTCTTTTTTTTTTAATAACGCAATTCGCAGTACGTGTCAAGCAGCGCAAAAACAATACAAAAACCTTGCATAATTCGAGGCCGGAGTGCGCACAAGATCGGAGACTATTTTCGTGCGATGTTGGGGAGAGCTCGGAATGATATCACACGGAAATAAACACATCGGGAGGAGATCGCGCACGAATGACGTCGGGAACAACGCCGGCGACGCCAGAACGCGTGGGCGAGCATCACTCGTTAACCCTTTAGCTCTCGTCTGTGTATCACGGCTCATTGTCGCGGTCGCGCTGCCGCCTCCGCGCCCGGCGACGTTGTTCTCCGGTTGCCGTCGGGACTGACCTTACCATGTAATCTCAGCGGCAGGAGATTGTTCGCCGGGCCAACGGCGCGCACTCGACGCCGGAAATTGGATATCGGCAGAACCGACGCAGGAGACCTCTGGGCAACGAGGAGGTAGCGACCTCGTAAATTTTCTCACAACCGTGGGGGGTATGAACGCCAATAGATTTAACAAATTAGGGTATTAACATCCGATATCCAAACACCGATGGACGATGGGTTACTCGACAATTAAATTTTTTTTTTTTCGTTCTCGTTCTTTGAATTAAGTACCGCGGCAATTGCTGAATAATTTACGGCATTAAAAGGCTGAAGTACAACTTTGGCCTTTAAACTCTTCGAAGCCTCTTGTCTGTTCAGAATAATAATTTCTCTCAACCGCTCGACACTTTTCCGCTAATTTACTTTCATAAATTAACGTAATCAATTTTTACACCTAAATTGTATTAAAAAATTGTAATAATATAATAATATAAATATAATTTTTTAAAAATTGAAATAAATATTGCAAGATGCGTTGACATTCATAATATATTTCGGAATTTTTTGTTTAAAAATTGAAGAAGACATAAAAAGGCTTTATCACTAATTTAAATCAAGTTTTTTATCACCAATTAAAATAAAAGGATTATTGCCAATGGTAAAAATGATACGTTGGGCATTAAAGGATTAAAAGTTGACATCGTAATAAAGGGTACTATTTTTGTATTTATTCGATTGTGTAAATTAGGACAACGATACAACGGTCAATGGGTCGAACAACGCCGACGTACAATTTATATTCTACAATATATTACATTTTTATGTTGGAATCGCTGTGCTCGGCGTTAACTCTCGGACAACTCTGTGCCATCGTGGTCGCGTGGTTCGCAGCTCCACGGTACACGGAGTTTCGCGTGCTACTAATTTCCATAAACGTTTGGAAAGTATGCAAGAAGATACGTATTATAGACGGGAGTTGGATGGATAGATTGTTACACTATCATCACAGACTGCGTGAATAATCGAATTAGCCGACGGTACCGCTCTTTATTTAACCGTCTCTCGTTTGCCACGCTACAACGACTTTTCCGTGCTATTAATTCCGTCTGCGGAAGAAGAAACGATCACGGTCAATCGTCTCTTTATTGAAGTATATAATATCGAGGAAGTAGCATTTTTTTTTTTTTTTTTTGCACCCACAAAAATAATTTATTCGACGGACGCCCGCAAATAAATTTTTATTTGGTTTAAATAAATATTTTTATTGAGTTAAATAACTATTAATTTAAATTCAATAAATATTAATTTAAATTCAATAAATATTTATTTAAATTCAATAAATATTTATTTAAACCAAATAAATATTTATTTGTGGGAGGCTCGTCAAATAAATTATTTTTCTGGGTGTGTTTCGTTGTGCATAATTTCGGGTAATTCCGGGTGATGCGGCTACGTTTTTTTCAGCGGAAAACGGAAGGCCCACCGGAAGTTTTGATTTTTTCTCAATAACTCGAGAAGAATTCACCCGAGAACTATCAAAAAATATATTGGTATTCGCAACAGTAACCCTCCCTTTTTACATTTTTCAGTGCAGACTTAATTTTTTGCTTTATAATTTTTTTTTGCTTTATTTGATAATAAGATACTCTATAAATATTAATGTTCAAGTGGATTCGACAAGTTTGATGGTATTAATAATGGTGGCGATATTGAAAGACATTATCGTGACATTATTGAAAGACATTATGTTTGATTGAAAATATCCCGGATTGAAGTATACTGTTACGTTCGGACCTGCGAATAGTGAGTTCGCTCGGTGAGAACCATAAACAATGAATAGTCTCACTTTTGAGTCAAGGCGTTAGCCCTTTACTCGGGGACGGGGACCTCGCCGTACTGCCGTGGATTTAATAAAGGAAAAGACGGATGGAGGTAATGAGCCTCTTTAGAGATTATCAGAAGGCCGGAATGCATGCAAATAAATGTTCGAAATTATTCTTTGGAAAAATACTCACAATAAATATATTTAATAAAATGTTTGTTGGATGATACAATATGTTTCGACAAGAAAAGAGCCAACTTGCTCAACTATTATTTTAATCGGAGTACTCTGCCTCGCAGGGCCAGAGGTTTTAATAAGAGTTTTGCGCGCTCTGCGTAGATTCGTTGTAGATGCAGCAGGTTCGTTGGTCGAAGAATAACTGATTTGGTTACAGAATTTTTGGTCCTTATATACTAGTCCTAACCCTATTCTCCTCATGCTGAAGGAAGGGTTGGTGGAAGTGGTAAATTAGTGTTGTCACGAGAGTTTCGGGAAAAACGGAAAAAGGGGTGCGCGGTGTTTAAAGTTATGGGTAAGGAAATAGGTGACAATAATGAAGTATATGGAGACAGGTTAAAGCGATGGGTATGGAAACCGTGCAGTGTTGCATCTGGTGGGTCTAAATGCTAGTGGAGGAAAAGGGAGAGAATATATTTAACGACGCACGCTGCGGCGGAAAGAATTAGGATAGGCCTAAGAGGTCGCCGGGACGGCCATACATTAGTAACAGTGGCGCGAGCCTAAACGTTCATATAGGGGAAGGAGTTTTGGTGAGTGAGAAGGGTTTTATAGTGCATCGCTGCATTGCCAGCGTTGCCAGCGTTGCCAGCGTTGCCAGCGTTGCCAGCGTTGCCAGCGTTGCCAGCGTTGCCAGCGTTGCCAGCGTTGCCAGCGTTGCCAGCGTTGCCAGCGTTGCCAGCGTTGCCAGCGTTGCCAGCGTTGCCAGCGTTGCCAGCGTTGCCAGCGTTGCCAGCGTTGCCAGCGTTGCCAGCGTTGCCAGCGTTGCCAGCGTTGCCAGCGTTGCCAGCGTTGCCAGCGTTGCCAGCGTTGCCAGCGTTGCCAGCGTTGCCAGCGTTGCCAGTGTTGCCAGTGTTGCCAGTTTTTCGGGAATTTCCATGGATCGTAACAATACCAATCAATGTCACCCGTCAATATCACCCAGAACATTCCGGTCATATTCCGATCAATACCTGGTCCCATCATCCAGTACATCTGGATAACATCCCAGCCAATATGATGAACACACTATGGGTGACATCTCAACAAGATCATTCAGCATGTCCGGATAGTATCCCGAACGATATCACCTGCTCATATTACCCAAAATCTATGGATTATATGCTAACCAATATCCCCCAGAATATATGGATGATATCCTAACCAATATCACCTAGAATATCCGGATGGAATTCAAACCAATATCACCTGGTCATGTCATCCAGAATATTCGTGCGATATCCCTGCCAACATCACGTGGCCATATCACTTATAACATCCGGGTGATGTCCCGAACAATAACCCGGGAATGTCCGGGTGATGTCCGAAACGATAACTCGGGAATGTCCGGGCGATGTCTCGAACAATAACTCGGGAATGTCCGGGCGATATCTCAACAAAAATCACCCGGCCATATCACCCTGAATACCCAGAGGATATAGCAAAATTTCCCAACCAAATATCGTTAGGCAAGGAAATCAAGGTCGTCCAGGTGGCGACGTCCCCGCGGATTAATAAACTTTGACCCCTGGAGATGTCTGGGCGATCGGCTCGCCTTGTACGAAGGTATAATGGCCGTACAACCAGTGCGGGCCATGTCACCCCAAATTACCCAACCTCGCAAATTAGCGAGAATTTTTTTTTTCGAAAGCGTTATATCCATTGCCGTGGCGTTATGGGGTCGAGAAAAGTATGGTCGAGCGGGGTTTGACGATTAGCCCATTTTGATTCAGGCGTCGTTCGCCGAATTATCGTCGCCTCGTTCGCGAAACAAATGATAGCGCGAGCCGTAAAACAGGTTTATTTCCCCTTTCCTTTTCGTTCCAGCCATCCGGTCCCGGCTCTTTCCCGCCCAAAGTTCTCTCCCCTCCTCCGCTCGCCTATTGTGGATTAATATTAATTACGACTCGGGACCTCTTTCATTACACCTGTTTTTAACTGCGACTCGCACTCGTTCTTTTTCTTCTCTCCTCGGCCACTCCCCTCCACCCTCTCCCCCCTCTCATTCTTGCACCGCGCTAGAAATTTATTCCAATCTCAGCAGCTCGCTCGTCGAGCGAAACAAGAATATTGCCCGCGAACGTGCCTGCCTCTCCTCGCGAGTCGACCTCGCCGGTGCAAATTGCGATTTCTGCCGGACCACGCGGGCGTTAATCGGTCCGCGTCCGTTTTATATCGCTGACTGTTTTCAGCCTCACTCTCAGCCATGGCCGGCTACCAAGAGCATCCCACGACATAATAAACACGCTCGAGCAACACACATGTGTACGTATAGTATATATACATATATACCGGTGTAAGCTATATATAGTGTATCTCGTTGCGAATTTAACTATTCAGTACAATACGCGCTCGTTTGTATTGTTATCGTCAAACGAGACTTATACGAACAAACTTTATGTTTAATATACTTCGGGAGACGAGATAACGAGCATTCGTGAGTCCAGCAGTCGAATATCCCAACGAATTCAACGAGTCACGTACTATATTGAAGTATGTAAACCTCCTCTACGAGGCGCACTCGTTGCCCGACACTTTGAATATAACTCGAGGAGGCACAAACGCTGAAGGAATTAATAAAGGCCCCGGCATTCGTACGTACACACATCCTCCCTCGAGCAATACATCTGCGCAATTCACCCGAGCAAATACCGTCGACTCCGCGCGTTTACTCAAGCCTCGACGTATTGTCACGTTAACGTTCGAAGTACCCACCGCTACCCTGCGGTTGTAGACTATTATAGATATATCTATAGATATAGATTTAGATATATAGATATATAGTTATATAGGTATATTTGTATGTATTTCGGAATGCTAGAATTTTCCCTGCTCCTGCGCCTTTATGCAACCCTATGGCACATCTCAACCACGTCTCCAACAACCACGAGATATCCTGCTGACGAAGAGTTTACCGAACTCCTCGAAGTCGAGGACCTCTGAATCAAGGCTACGAATCACCCCCCTCCCTCCGCCGCCTCCCTGGGTATCTGCATATTCGCGGTTCTTTTTTCTTCTCTCGCACTGCATTCGATGCACCCGAGATTTCTTGCATTCACAGAAATGTTGCGAATATCCGAAGGGCAGAATTGTTAATTGTGAAATCGATCTCTATACTGAACAAAAATTGATTGTAAGATTCGTAATATCTAAGATAGTGCAAATATTAATTGCAATCGTTACTATGTGGATATTACGGTATACAACGAGCAATCGTATATTTGCACTATGATATTGTTCCCGCCACTGTTCAGTTATTGTAGAGATTAATTATTAATGCTTACAATATAGAGAATAGTCACTATAATCGCAGATATTGTAAGCTATAGTAATTAATCTCTACAATAACTGAACAGTGGCGGGAACAATATCATAGTGCAAATATACGATTACTCGTTGTAAGCAGTTTATAAACTGCCTTCAGGACATTATTACTTACTGAATGCTAATGAATATATGCACAGATATTAGCTGAAACAATCCACGTAGTGACTAAATAGTGGACATTGTATAGAACCTGTAGGTGGCAATGGCAGTGATCTGAAGTGTTATGGATATTAATTTTGATATAAAGCATTGTTTTTAACCGACAGTTATTGTATTTTTATGTCCCTTCATAATGTATAAGAAAATTGCTCAACTGTATAGATGTATAATCTATATATTACTGTTCTAATATAAACATTTTGATTAAAACTTAATAACAAAGTATACTATATACCGAAAACATCATATCTATAATAATTATTGCATGGTGAATAAAACAAATATATTTAATAGTATAATTCGAGATTGCACAGTGTTAGTTTCTTTGATATTAAAAAATCAACAGTACAATACGAGATTGTAAAGTTTGTTAGTATCTCAGATGTTAAGAAAACAACAAGCTTCAGTACAAAGCAGATATACTGAAGTGAGCAATGCGAGATTGTTGTTATTATTATTACCTGTAGATAGTAATGGACAATATATGATCAATACTATATAAACAGATACCTATCTTTACAATAATTAGTCCTAACCCTATACGAAATATCAAATATGCTATTGGGTAGTATTTTTCTGCTATCCAGTAACATATATTTATATCACGCTTAACTTTGTTATTAGAACGATGCAACACGATGCTCCGTCGGTAACGATAACTGTAATTAATTGTTTATCGCGAGTGCTAACCATTGCCGGTTAAGAGCGAATTCGTACAGGAATCGAATATCAAGTCAGATTTATTTAAGAATTTGACTTTTGGATGTAAATGTTGCTATCGTGGTTCAGAAAAATGAATTACAATTTTTGTTACCGACCGAGGTATTTCATATGTTCTTAAGTTTGCTCTCAAGCGATGCGCCACTCGTTCTTTTACGTGCAAACCATACCCGTTCGGTAACGAAAACTGTTATTGATTATTTGTCGCAGGGGGCTGACCATTTCCGGTTAAGAGCGAATTCTTACAAGAAACGGGTGTTAATCCAGGTTCATTTAAGAATTTGCTTTTGAATGTAAAAGGTCGTTGCATAGTTGAGAAAATAAATTACATTTCCGTATTTTTTCTCGCTCTAGTGCGGGACAGTAAACTTTCCCGCGCTAGTGCGGAAAAAAAAACCCGGAAAAACCGGTTGGTGATACGGGCGAGAAAAATCGATCTCTCTCGCACTCGTGTGAAGCGCCTCACTCGCCTTCGGCTCGTGCGCCACTTCACACTCGTCGAGAACGATCGATCTTTCTCGCCCTTGTAACGAAAATAACTATTTTATTGGCGACCACGATATTTTACATGCTTATTTAAGTTTGCTCTCTTAAGCGATGCGACACCTCTTCCCCCGCCCAAACCATGCTCGGTCGGTAACAAAAACTGTAATTAATCACTTGTCACAGGGGATATTAATTCAGGTTCATTCAAGAATTTGCTTTCGAATGCAAATGTTGTTAGCATGGTTGACATAATGAATTACCGCGATATGCTCCGAAGTTCGAACTAAAGACCGAGCTGGTCAGAAGTTCGAAATTAACTTAAATAAATATGCTTGAACCATGTGTAATATACTGATATACCGGGAATATCATGCTCGGATTTCCTTCGGTTCAGCTCCGCGCTGTGATCTTCTTAACCGTTCAATTTTTCATTCCTTTTTTTCTATCCAAGAAATAACGAGTGAGACACAGCTACGAGATCAGCCTCTCTCGCCTTATTGCCGGCTCTGTGCTGCGCTGATCCCATGAATAACGAATGAGCAGCGTCTCCGTTCGGGCTCCCAACCCTTGCCGCGATGTGCTTCTTCATCCCCCTCCTATCCAGTCCTCGCTCTTGGCTCTTTCACTGGAAAAACTATTTTTTTTCTTCATCTTCCGCTTCTCAAGGTGATGAACCGTGTTTTAAAAAATTCATTGGGACAGTGTGTGGGAGGCCCGTCGTGAGAGTCGGAGGTTGCGGTTGAGCAATTTTTATTTGAATTCCCTCTCGGTAATTCCTCACAATCTTGCACCCACCGCAGAGTGCTCGAGTATTCTGTGGCGGAAATATACGAATGTCTATTCTCATCTCCCGAATGTTATCTTACGGGGCTCTTGGCATTATAGAGAAGTTGGACGCGAGCGATCTTCCGCTCTTGCTCAAAATCCACTGAGACTGTAGGAAGTACGTACAGAGCCAAAGCCATTTCTCTTGAGAATAATCTCCGCCACTGAAGGTATATGCTGAAGAAGGCTCCCAGGCTAATCAGACAATTCCCCAATCATATTTAACCTCGTTTGTCGGAAGCATATCGAATCACGTGGGCACGATAGATATATAATTATCACCGAAGTTCTATAATTAATTTATTCATTTTTAATCATTTATAAATTATTACATCGAATATACATTATAATTAAATTGAGATTCCGTTGCGCGATAAAAAAAATCGTCTTATGTTATATGAGTGTGTGATTCGTTATTCACTGAAGAAGTGAGATGTATGCAAAAAAATATATTCAACATACGGTATCGTAGTTTTGCATAAATAAATTAAAAAATATTGACTATTAACCACACTTACTGTGTGAAATTTCAGCTTGATCGTTCGAAGCAGTCTCGAGTTATACCGGTTTGAATTTTTCGCATCTGATTCACACACATATTCACATACACACAATATATATATATACGGTAATTTTTTCTAAATGTGATGTTTCGAGGGTTTGGAACATTCTGAACATGTGTTCATTTAAATCTCGATTTTTTTTTTTTTTTACCAAAACAAAGCTTTCGCTATGAGGAAGCAAAACAAAAATATTATCCCTCATGCATTTTGCATACACATGTATATGTCGGGAAAAATATAGGGTGAAAGTGTACACTGAGAGAAAGGATAGTATGTCCTACTATATCGAATAGTTTCGAGGGGGAACGTCTATATAGATAGTTCCTGATAGTATATATTCAGATGATTAAATTGCAATTGTGGTTGCAACTATGATTTTTTGCAATTGTCGTAATTATAAAATGTAGACGTTTCCCTTGGGAACTATTTTTATGGTAAGAAGTCAGTATTGTTGCATTTACTATTTAATATTTTCTCAGTATAGAATATGGGTCGATCCATGTATCGTTGGTTTACGTGATAATTGGGCTGGGCCATATTCCCCACTTTTACCTTATTTTGTGTCTCGAAGATATTTTTTTCAATGTACTTCGAGAATAATGTAACTTCCATGCATGGTAAGCTCTTAGGACAGCTAGATAAAACGAGGAACTGAAATAGGCAAAGATATCCAATTATTGACGAAATTTTATATTGAATTATTTAATTTCATTAATTTTGCTTCCTCGTAGAGGGAATCTATATTTCCGTTAAAAAATCGATATTTTAATTTCGGAGTACTTAAAATTGTCTGAAAGGACAAGGCACGTGATTTTTAGCTGGCATCCTGACGTATGTGTGTGTGTGACAGACTTGCATCCTTCAAAACGGCCATAACTCGGAAACGGTTGGAGACAGCGAGTTCAAATTTGGTACACTAATAGAACCCAGATAGGCAACCGTAGCACAGGCAAACAAGGGCAATTTCTTGCCACCAAGCTTTCCTGTTCGCTTGCCAGCAATATTGCAACAATAGTTTCTAGCACGAGATTGCAGCATGTTGGTAGAAAAAATGCAACAACGCTTCCTATAAGCTGATTTCTTATTCTTAACAACCGTGGAAGAGATCAAAATTCCTCCTCACCAGAAGCCAACCTCTGATTACACATTTCCTCAATCAGTGTTATGCTAACGATAACGGAAGCTTATTTTTTTTTCATGCGATTAATGAGTTCGATAATAGCTTGATAATATAATTACGTTACATGATAATGTGTTATTTAAGAGATTGTTTGCCAAAGTATAATGTTTGATTGATAATGAATAACAGAACAATTATTGCATTATTTATAATCTCTACAATTAATTATTTTAATAAAAGTGAATTAATTGGTCTACGAACGATGTGAATTATAGCTCAATGACGAGCGAATATATGTGACGCAACTCGCCGGAATTAAACCTCTATAACCATAGAAAAGAATGCGCGTTTCTGGAGTTTAAATTTAATCGAAAATTGTGTCAAATTGTGGGATCGTTTAGTGTCGATATATCTTTCTAAAATATGATACACAAATCGACTAGCACTAACGATTCTTGGAATTGAATTTTTGTGAGAATCGATGGAGGCACTTAAATTTGATAAGAAATCGATTTTTTTTAAATCTCACACAAAATAACCATGACACAAGTAAATTAATCTTCATAGTGAGACGCAAAGCACCAGCAAGCCTTGTTGACAAATTGTTGACAATATGCTCCTAAGAATTTTCGACATTGAACGCTGGCAAAAACCTAGGCAAATGCGGACGCACATGCCGCAATTTTGCCGCCATCCTATATATGGGCATATACCGCCTATTTGCTGGCGGATTGTTCGCAAAATGCTATCGGGGAGTGGTCACGTCGCTTTGTTCAGTGAAATTTTGAATGAAAGCCCGGTTAGAGATTTTACGCGATTTTGAATTTTTTGAAAATGCTTCCACATGGAAATAAAGTGTATTTGGAATATATTGAAAAATGTATTTCGAATATACAAAATATGTTTTGTTCCAAAAATTGCATATGTCGAATATATTTTTAATTGTACTTCAATTATATGCAAGGTATATAAAAAAATATATTCGATATATATTCCACATATATTGTGAATATGAGTTTCATATAATCGAAGTATACCTGGTACATATCTGAAATATATATACTTTACATTTCGGAATATATTCCGAATATACGTGCAATATATACTTGGAATATATGTTTGATATACTTTGGAGAATACCTAAAATGTATGTTTCATATACTTTGGGGTAACGGATTTTTAACTGTTAACATATTCATAATCCTACAGTATGTATAATTAATCAACGACAGTTAATTGACTGTCTACTCATAGTAGAAAATAATTATGGACTATAGTAGACTTACAAAGGTGCCTCACTGTATACGAATATAAAAAACGCTTTGCGCCCTGTGCATACGTTCATAAACATTATTATTATCGCTATTCGGATCAAAAAAAATCATTGTCGATACAATATAATTAATCGAGGTATTGAATTACCCGGGGTACAACAATGACATCGAGCCTTTAACATTAACATTAACAATTAAATTAACATTAACAATTAAATTAACATTAACAATTAAATTAACATTAACAATTAAATTAACATTAACAATTAAATTAACATTAACAATTAAATTAACATTAACAATTAAATTAACATTAACAATTAAATTAACATTAACAATTAAATTAACATTAACAATTAAATTAACATTAACAATTAAATTAACATTAACAATTAAATTAACATTAATGTATATGCGTCTAACATCGGGCCATCACATGCCTACGACGCCGTAAGTTTCAAATTAAAATTATAATTTTCGAAGATCTGGATAGCCGAGTTGGTTAAGGCACAACGGTCGTACTGTTACGACCCAGGGTCGACGGTTCGATCCCCTGCGAGTGACAAAATTAGCAGCGTTTTTCCGGGATATTCTTGTGTCTGTCGATAGACTAAGTTCCTATATATAATTAAACGTGAAAATCACTTAATTTTCAAATTTTTTAGCTGAGATTCAATACGTAGGATATACTTAGGATATATGACACTTGTATCTAACTTATGTCCGGAATACATCCGGGGCTACATTTGACATAAACGTAGAATATACAATATATATACCTAAATTATATATTGAATATATGTTTCGAATACATTTTTTGTTCCAAAAAGTACGTATGGCGAATACATTTTGAATATATTTCTCATACAACTCGTATACAGTTTGAATATATTTGAAATACATGCACATATACCGCAAATATATTCGACATATATTTTGAATACATCGAAAAATGTATTTTTCGATATACTTTATTTCCATGTGGGCTCTGTGGCAACTCTAGCTTGCATAAACGTTGAGCCATCATCCTGAAACCGCACACAAATATAATATTTTTATCAAAGACGTTTGATATGTATAGATTTTGGTCAAAATCTATCTAAGTGTCAGACTTGATGAAATATTAAGTTTCTGAAAAATTATTAAAAACGGTCTAATTTGAGTACACATCGAGGTATCGATCTTAAATTTGCAACGGGAATGGACTAACACTGTACAATGTTTGGTATTAAATTTGGAGAAAATTAATCTAACCGTTTAAATTTTATGGACTTTTGAAATTTTTATATTTTTCGAAAAATTTGTATTTCATATCCGACACCAATTTATGCATCAAATGTTGCAACAGGAGTAAAATAATTTAGAGATTCGTCATCAGCGGGGAAAAGGACATAAGCCATAGTCTCCAGTGCGGTAAAGCGAACTTTATACGCGCACTGTGAAGTTAGTGGCACGAGCCGCATGCGTACCACAGGAGCACGAGTCAAATGCGAGCACTCCATGTGCAAATTACTTTGCAACTTTTTAATTATTATTTTAAGTATACATTAAATATAAGTGTATCATATTACATATATCAAATATATATAATAATTAAATTGCGTTGTACGGTTAAAAAGCGTGTTACATACGTATGTATGATATATTATTTCCCGAGGAGAATATATCCACAATACGGTATCGTAGCTTTGCATAAGTCGATGTTTTAACAAATAGTTCCACATGCATTTCGCTATATATACATATATCAGATATATCTTTGCGGACCTCCATGTTTCCCAAATGTTCAAAAGGTTAAAAACATTTCATCGAGAAAAATACGTTTTATATCTCGAAGATATTTTTTTCGATTTACACCGACGATGATATAATTTCCATGTGTTACGTGTTTTCGGAACAGTCAGTGACGACGAGGGACCGAAATACGTACAGGAGTTACGCTGTCCGTGTTTGCTCGCGATCCCGGGCATGATACGGCTCGTAGATTCCGTGGTGGTGTGCGTTACGCGCATAGCGTGCAATGCACTATGTACGTGTCAAATCTTCGGACGTCAGGCCGGTTCTGGACCTGACGTTAACTCCTCGCGTACCACACGGGAATCTCGCAGCGAACCCGAGCTTACGCAAATGCCGCTACTCCCGTGTGTTGATCGCACACGTACATTATGCACCTACAATTATCAACGTCCTCTCAGCAGGCTCCATCCAACGAGTGGATAGTATACACGTAATCCAGCATCAACATGTTTCCTCTCACGAGCTTACGTACGATTTCACTGCAATTGTTTACTCGGATTCGTACGGGCTTTGGTGTACACATCTATGTGTATGTATGTGGCTCGCAATGAGCGACAGACGACCCAGAATGCACGTTAATCTGCATAAATATATATTCTTTTATTTACCATAATTTCATGCAAACGACCTTCCAATTGTTTGTGCTTCCTTATAGCGAAAGCGTTGTTTTCATGGTTTTTTTCGAGATTTTCAAGTGTTTTTATTTATATTATACCACCGTATAGCGACTTCGCTTTATGTGCATTCATCCTTCACCAAACCAGTACCCATCCCCACTTGCAGCCGATTTTCATGTAAATCAGTTTGGAATATTTTGAAATGTCGAAAAACATTAATTAGAAGACATTATTCAGGCCTCTATATGACTGAGAAACGACTTCGTGAATCAGTTACGTCAGAGCAGTTACGCGCCTCTGTTTGTTGCAATATGCGCAATATTTGTAACCCTCGTTCAGATTTTGGCCCTGAAATAACGAGTTACGGAAACTTTTTGTAGAGAATTTTTGTAGCCGGTATTGCGAAAATTGGCGTTTTTTTTTGTATTTTCAAACAATCGTATTTTTGCTTCTCTATGGAATATGGGAAACATCCAGCTTATCCCGCTACTTTTTGTAGAGAAAATTGGCGATTTTTTATATTTTCAAACAATCTTATTTTTGTTTCTATATAGAATATGGGAAACATCCAACTGTCTATCGTGTTCTACTCGAAAAAAATACACAAGATGGGATACTTGACGGAGTTCCAAAATGGGAAAAACGTATTTTCTACACATTACAGTGCTACATTTAGTTCGTCTTGTATGTCATCCCTTTCGTTATTAGAATGCAGAACTTTTGCCCATGCTTTCTCTAGCGTGGTCCTTCGGATAGTTACCCAAGCTTCAGCTGACCAGTAAATCATACTCTTCATGTTAACCGCAAGCAACCACTCTGTAATTGTATTGCCGTCGCTGGTGTTCTGTAGAAACAATTGAAGAAGGAAACGGCGGTAGTGACACTTGAATGTTTCCATTGGTTGTCCAATGGAAGTTACATTTGGTGGAAAAAATGTTACAACAATGTTTTCACTTTTAAAAATTGACTCGTCTGTTTTAGATGGTGCGTTGCCGAGGAATAAAATAGCTTTTCTGGAAGACCAAAAATAGTTCACGCGAAGGAACGAATTTATCGAGAAACGATTTTTTTTTAAATTCGTTCCTTTGGTTGAACAATTTTTGAAAAGCATGGTCTTCCCACAAAAGCGATTTTGCACTCTTCTTTTGCGCGCAGTACACTTGCGAAGCTTCACTTTTATGTGTTTGATCGCCTAGTGTTTAGCAGATTTTTCGATACACATCAGTGGAAGTTTGTGTTCCCGATGCATTAGAACACGCTAAAATAGTAACTCTTTCTTTACTCTTCTTGTATCGCGGAGCACCCACTTCTTCTGTCGAGGCCAATGTCTTGAAAGGCATCATCTTATAATTTAGACCAGTCTCATCACAGTTGTATATTTTGTTTGTTGTGTACACAGTAAAAATAATTTCGTTACATCGGAATACGAAGTTTCGTAAAAATAAGTTTATCAAACAAGTAACTAACTCGTTTGTTATGGTTTGAATGTACAAACGTCTTCCTTTATTTCCCGTGCCATTAACAATTTAAGTTTGTACTTTTGTTTGTAAAACTAGAACCGGATGGTGAGATCGGAAAATTAACAAATAAAAAATTGTGGACGTTTGTGGACAATTAGTTTTTGTAAAAAGTACAAACTTTTTGTTGTTGTGTATCCTTCTACTACAAGCTTATCAAATTCTTCATTAAACTGATTCATTCCACCTTCATCAGCTGACAATTTTTCGCCACAGATGTTCAGCTGACGCATATCGTGTCTTTTCTCCCACCTATCTAGCCACCCGCAGCTTGCCGTAAAAGTGTCGCTTTCGTCCGGAAACAGTTTCGCAAGCAATATAGCATTCTTTTGCAAAATTGGGCCTCAATACGAGATAGGAGAAGAAAGGTCACTTTCAAAAATGTCGATATGTATTAAAGCGGAATCTGTGAGCTCTGTCAGATCCAACGAACGTTGATTTGAAGGCGCGAAGTCTGACATATACACCTGATACAGACAGTTTCTTTTCTCTCATTTGAGTAAACCATAAGAATAAACCCGGCCCGGCCCGGTCAACTGTATCGCATTCTGTGAGTTTCATTGTTATACGATTTTTCATAGCGCCGCATGATTAAGCCGCATATTGGTTCAACTTAGCTCGATTCCGACGCCAATCACCTACAGTGGTCGCTCCAACCCCGTAATCAGCCATATTTTCAATAATTTCGCCACTATCCACTCTTTTGATTGCTTCCAATTTTTTCTCAACACGCACTACGACTTTTTTCCTTTTTTGAGATATTACGATGTTCTACCATTGACTGTAGAATCGAAGCTGTTGTATTTGCGGCTCGCAATATAAAGACGCAGCAGACTTGTACAAGTTGACGCGCGTGTGCAACTAAGTTGCAGTTACACTGAGAAAAAAATTTGTTGGATTAACCAAGGGGCGTTCACCTGCGTTCAAAGCCGTTATTAAGTTGGTACAATAAAATTTTTTGTTCAAATGGAAATATTTCGAATCGACTGAAGCGAATAATCGTTCAACAAAAGAATGATTTAGTTGTACCAACCAAATAACAGATTTGAACGTAGGTGACCGCGAATTTGGTTAATCCAACAATTTTTTTTTCTCAGTGTACGGACTATCCCGCGCATTGCTGATTTATCCGTTTTATCCGAGTTTTCCGTATTACCCGAGCCTACACCTCGGTGAATGCGAACTCAAACACATTCTCAGTCGCTCCCTCTCGCTTCTGCGAGGAAGCCAACTGCGGTCAAACGCATTTCTCACAATGTAGATTTGTGAACGAAAATAAAAAGTGAGTAAAGCAAGCTTCGCGCAAATCGGGCCTGGACCTTTATGCGATTTTTTAATTCTTTCAATTAACGAAGATAAAACAATGGAAGAAAAATATAAAGTCTCGTTTCTGGATAAGTCTCCATAGAATAATAGAAGGCGAACTTTGGTCCGGCGTGCTTATATCTTATTCTCTTGTACTCCTGGCAAGGCGGACCGCAGAGCTAACGGATGGATAATTCTCAAAGATCTAGTACCGCTCCGTGGAGTGTTTGGTATGCAACTCGTACCCACCCAGCGAGGCTCCTCGGTTATACATCAACGTGTCTCTCCGCGTGTACTATCCTGGCAAATCCCCGAGCGTGCGGGAGCGAAGGATATATATACCAGTCTACCGAGAGTCAGCACCTTTCGACCAGCACTAGCTTCTTTCGAAGGGACGATACACCTAGACGTCTCTCATTTTTCACTAGTCTATCCGCCTTGCCTACCTCGCCTTCGTCTCGCGCTTTACGTCGACACTATTCTATTTTTATTTTTTATTTTCTTCATTCGTCCTTTTTCTTCATATATCTTCCGGTTTACCTCATCGAGAATCTATGCACCCGATGTGTATGGAAAACTTTACTTGGCGTGTATACACGACGGCAGATAAAAATATAAATATATCGCGACGTATACCCGCAAGAGGGCTTGTCCCGATATAGAAACCGCAAGGCAAGTCGGGACCGGTGCCGAAAGGTATTCCATGCATTTTAAAAAGCTCCTCGAGCTGCCGCACAAATTACTCCCTGCCCCACCCGTGGATGGCACGTATTGAAACGACGGTTTGGAATATAACCGCATTGGCACGTGGCGGAAATATGGCACCCCGGCGCGAAGAAGATATCCCCGCGGGATGTAGGGCTAAGAATTATCAATAACTATCGAACGTCTCCGACTACGATTGATCGTCAATTATTTATTAATTTCAGAAAGAACAGCACCGTACTCGAGAAATTTCATCTGGAAATATCGAGGACCGAGCTATATCCGAGGGACTCGAAATACGTCGATCGATTGCTTCACTATATGGCAACGAAGCCCATTCTCCATGTCGGTAAGTTATTTTTCTTATTTTTTTTTTTAAGAACACAATTAATTACTGCTAAGTGGCCGGGCGCCGTTGGCCATTCCCGAATCAATTTAATCGATTGCACGTGTTAAACTTTCGTGCCAGATTACTTTATGCCACCTGGCAGTTTTCTTCGACAAAAATATATATATAATTTTAAAAAAATATATATATTATATTATATTATATTATATTATATTATATTATATTATATTATATTATATTATATTATATTATATTATATTATATTATATTATATTATATTATACTATACTATATTATATTATATTATATTATATTATATTATATTATATTATATTATATTATATTACATTATATTATATTATATTATTATATTATTATATAAAATATATATATAATTTTTTTTTTAAGCGCGCGCCAAAGCGCGCGCTTTTTTAAAATTATTTTTCTTATCGAGTATCGAATTAGGAACGTAATAAGTGACGAATTCTCGTCCCGCGGATGATAAAATATAGCGGACATTGAGGTTAAACAAGAAGTTAACAAAACTTATTTGCCACCACCCTTTTTGCGAAAAGTGGCGATTTTTTTTGGATATTCTTTAAACGATGGATATCTTCGCTTCTCGATGGAAGACGGGAAGAAATCGACAAGATAGGGTACTTGGAAAAAATTACCGAACAGTTTTCATTATGCGCTATTAAAAAGCAATGAAAAGTATTGGAAAAAGACATGATAAAGGTAGACCTACGGTTCTTTGTTTAAAAATTCAAGAGTTACAGAAAATCGTTCTCGACCGTATAATGTATTTTTTCGCGCTGAGCATGAATCCGAGAGTAATTGTTGCCCAAAGTTTAAACGCGAAAAAAACATGATAATAGTAGCCTTACGATTTTTCCGATGAAAATTTCGCAAAGTTTCGAAAAAAAATTCTCGACTATGTGTTTCCATGTATATTTCACACTGAGCACGAATCCTTTAGCAATTTTTGCCCCAAATCAAGCGACATATTGGTAATCGGCGATGTTTTTTTGTTCACTTCCGACGCGACCAATATTTTTCATTAACAGACTCAGCCTCGTGGAACGATCTTTTTTTTTGGTTTCCTTCAGAGAACTATCGTAGATAGCTGCAAGTTAATTAAATTACAGTACAGCATGCGAGCGTTGCGTCATCGTACAGAGAGCACGGCAAAAGATCAAAGGGAAGAGACGATGTACCCTCTGTACTCAGTAATAGCTGAACAGTTGTACAATAACTCGTTCGGCGAACGAGCAACTCTCGAATCGGGTCAAACGAACAACTTTGTACGTCGTGGCGATTAAATCGAATTAAGGAATTAGAAGTTATAAGTGAAGCGTTCGAACCACGATCATTCGCCCATGTTGCAAAATTTACATGAACATCTGCGATGACAAGAGGAATGATCGCATGCAATTATTTTTACTCGATTACAGTTCAGAAAGAGGGTGGGACGCAGCTGAAACTCGTCATCGACTATCCCAACGACATGCAGGCTCTCTTCAAACCCATGAGGTGAGTCACTTAACAACTACGATTATTATCGTAGACACGCTCGTTTAAGAGGCGGCGAAACACGCCCGGCGGTCTCCTGAGTGCGAAAGGGATGGCGTCATAGGGAACGGGTAGGTTCGAGGGAGAGACTGCTTGCCCTCCACTTCTAAGAGCATTTGGAATATCGCGGTCGGTAATAGATATTGTAATTTGATTTTTTTTTAAAGCTGTTTTGATATCCGTTTTACGGGAGAATTTACTTTCATCATAGATGGTTTGTACTGATAAGGCGACGTGACAGTCCTTCATCCCCGCTCGCGCTGGGCTCGGTCGGTAACGGAAACGGTAATTAATTTTTATCACGGGTGCTGATCCGGTTGAAACCAAATTGTTACATAAACCGGATATCAATACAGGTTCATCTGAGAGTTTGCCTTTAAACGTAAATGGTCAGCATGTTTGAACACAATTAATTATAGTTTGTATTACCGTCCGCGGAATTTCACATCGCTTTAAGGAAACTAAGCACAGTTTTTATTACCGACTGGGGCCGGGTTGAATGGAGCGGACGGGGTGGCCCATCGCTCTTAGGAGGTACGACTATCGGTATTGCACGGTGGCATTTTGTCTCGTTAATGAACCGTGTCCAGTCATTCGGATTTTTTTAAGCGATATAATCATTATTGAGACTTTCGGGAATTGGCTAAAATATTGCAAACTTTTTGTGTTTAAAAACCATGGCAGTCATTTTCCTTGTCAAAGAAGTATCTCCGAAAATCTTCGCTCATTTTAACCCCCAAAAATTCGAAATGAATGACATGAAATCAAAGTACAGTACACGACCGCGTTTCTCCGTTCCTCGGGAGCCAATCCAATTAGGCACGACCGCGTATTTCCGATACCCCACTACCTGCCCACCGTCCCTTTCCAGGCGCAACTTTCCCTTTCCGAGCGCCGTTACGTGTCGCGCGTGGAGATACGTATAGCCGCAAAAATGACCGTAATATAAGCGTGCATAAATATACTCCATGTATTTCGCAGCTCAAGCCATAGTTCGAAACTGAATTCTTAATTTGAACATTAAATGCATTCTGTGGTTTAAGGGAGACGTGTAAAAATCCCGTTTTATAAATTACGCGTTTTATATTTATTTGATTACTTGCTTTGCTAAAGTAAACAAATGCTATTTTTTATGTGAGCAATTTATTTGCGTGAAACTCAATTGCCGCTTTCAGACAACAAAATAATATTTGGTTTTACTCTAATCAAAAATGTAAATTTTCAGTCTTGTGGTTTTTCTCATATTACGCCGCAATCATGAATCACCGAGTCAGGTATTCAAAGTAATATAAACGGTATCCTCGATTTTTTGCCTATGGCTCGATACCAATGTAAGCTGTAATAAAGTGATTGGCAATAAATCGGATGCACCGGTGCTCGTGCGAGCTACGGAGCATGCTATATTTTATTGCCTAGTGGATATATCGGTTGCCTATTAAGTGCAGCATCGTTTACAATTATTTAAATCGTTTAAAAAATTCCGATAATTAAATGTCTACGTAAAGGATATCTTATTGTCGAAAAAAATATATTGACTTGTTTATAAAAATTGTTTTGTTCATCATCGTGTATTAAATTTTTATTATTAATAAATAAAAAATTTAATGATCGTGTATTAAGAAAAAGGCTGCACATAAAAAAAATCACAACAGGTTACTATTTCACGAGATCGTTAATTTTTCGAAGAATTTTCACGGTTCACAATTTTAACTCGGTTAAATTCAATATGATATTTGAAAGAAGTACAAGCTAAATTTGCGCGTTGTTTGCATATTAATTTTTTTCCCTAGGAAAAATAATCTATATATAAGAGGGAAAATTTGGTCAGTAATAAATATTGGCGCATCTTGAGGAGGTTGGACGAGATAGCTTTTCCTTTATGGTAAAATGACGGAATATGTTTGATGCTCGAATACTAGAAAATGTAGAGGTGGAAGAGTTCATCGATCTTTGTCTCACATCAAGCTTGCCGTCGCGTTCCTTCTTTGTCGTCGTTATAGCATCGACGATTTCATTCGCAGGTAGCAAAAGGGAAGGAGTCGTTCGTTTCCCCACCGCGTAGGTAACGGACCGTGAGAAGGGGCCGAAACGGACAAACGCGGTCGTCATTTTCGGAAATACGCGGTCGTTCGAAATTATGCGGTTGGGAGAAACGCGGTCGTGTACTGTATGATAAAGTATATCTGTATATTACAACTTTAATTTTTTTCTTTGGGTAATCAAAATTTGACTATTTCATGGGAATCAAAATTTTACTATTTCAGAGTAATCAAAATTTCACTTATTTGGAATTTTCTAAGGTACGAATCAAAATCCAAGGTAAAAACTTCACGGTACGAAGACGAAATATTTTTCATCTTCGTACCTTGGATTTTACCGAATACTCGTACCCCTCCGAGGACGCACGCTGTGATCATTTTTCTTTTTTTTTCAAAAAAGTAAAAATGGTAGTCCAGGCACTTAAAATTTGTTTTCTTCAAGAAAAAAATATGTTTATCAAAATAAGCTCTTAAACAAAATCAAAACAAGATAAATCGGATTTTTCTGTTTACAAAAAAATCACTTCAAAATAATAATCGAAAACTAGTTAACTTATATGAGCAGCGGTATATAGAGTAGGAAAGATTTTTTTAAATCTAACAAATTAAAACCATTGTTCCCTCCTTACACATTACTCAGAAATAAATAAAATAAAAATAATTCTCGGTGCGCACTTGGAGTACAAATAACATTAGCCCATTGCAATAAAAAAGTACGCACCAAGTTTGTTTTTTCATATTTTTTTTTCTTGGCGATACATACCGGCATACAAATCGCCAACAACCACAGTCCATTTGCGTATAAAATGTTCTCCAAACGATTAAAACAAATGAGCACCAATTTGACAAGTGTTGGAGCGCTCGAACCCCCTTAGAGGTGGAACTATACCTCGTATATATACATATATATTTATGAAGCGCCCATAAAATAGTACATGACAATAATAATAATAATATATTGACTCGTTCTCAAGGTGGGGGGATAAAAATTCAGAGCAGCTCGTAGCGTGAATCAACGAGTACATCGGGATATAAAATCCTCGGCTCGAAAGGATTACTACTGTGAGCGTGCATGATGCGAGGTATAATCGACTCATAGTGCGAGCCGGACCGGACGATAATTGCGTCGAGTATGAACCGGGCGTGGCCTGTGGCGAGAGAACCATCAGCAGCAAGGTCGATACGAGTGTATTTTATATATATACTCTTTCTCCGGCGTTTTATGTATCCGCCATTCGTGTCTCTTCTATTATCTTTTTTTTACACGGTGAAATTGACCAGCTTTACGTGGCACTAGCAGCGGCGGTGCACCGGGCAGACGTTGCATTAAACCAATCGTGCTTCACCGCACGGACCAGGCAGCTTCGCTCTCTCAGGGCACGAGGCACTCGGGACACTCCACTTATGTAATTGTGCACTGGTAATCTCATCACGCGCTCGTAGGCCGGGACGGGAGAGGAAAGACAAGCCGGTAGAATCCCTACTTCTATATCGAATCACAGCGATCGTCAAATTCAACGTGGCATATACGTAGCTCGAAACGAGAGACTCCACGCCCGCAAATAATTCAGCGTCGACGTTGCTAATCTTGGACGAAGTGTAAAGTGGAGAAATTTTATTTTTGCCGACAGCAAGATCGACTCGAATTTCTGTTAATAACTCGTCGGCGGGGACTAATACCGCAGTCGGCAATAGAAACTGTATTTAACTTTCTTCGCGGGTGGCGACACGTAGGATCGAACAAAAATTCTGATAAGAAACTAATATTATGTCAGCTTTACATGAGACTTTTCGTATAATTCAATTTTTTATTTAATATTATACTTTTGATGTGTATTATAAAATAGGAGTAGTAGGGGAGAGCGGGGCAAAATGGCACAGCGGGGCAAAACGGGATAATGCGGCAAAACGCAATTTTCCAATAACTTTTGGATGGTGGCGGTGGTAGTGAGTGGCGCAAAACGGGGTTCAAAATCCGGATGTATCGTTACGACAAAATGGGGCATCCAAAAATTATAGGAATATATAGTTTTGCTCTCACTGTCCCGTTTTGCCCCACTGTCCTATTTTGCCCCGCTCTCCCCTAGAAATTTGGTGTTCTATTGTTTTTGTTACTGGAAAATATTTTACGAGGCCAAAAGGCCATTGACCCGAGTCCTTCAGTTCAATATTTAGATTTCATTACATTCTTTATTTCTTGTTATTATATTTTCTATAAGACAAGTCTCATCCGCTTTCGCTGAGACTTTTCATTTGATCGTACATCCCACCACCCGCGACACCAAGCTTCCTCTATGAGGAAGCCAACAATACAGAAAATGCTTTTTCATAGAGGAAGCTTCGCAAATAAAGGAACATTATGAGAAGGTCATATGAAAATGTCAATTTGCAGCTTTTATGAGAAAGCCACATGAAAATTTCAATTTGCAGCTTTTATGAGAAAGCCACATGAAAATTTCAATTTGCAACTTATATGAGGAAGCCATATAAAAAATTTCAATTTTCAACTTTTTTTTTGCTTTGTAGGTATAATTGCACCGTAGAAAAAATTGGTCATACGCAATAGCTGATTTATGGGGTCCAGTAGAAATGGGGCGAATAGCATTAGCAGGTGTTTTTCCTAGCGGCACAGCGTCCACCATCAGGTTTTACTGAACCGCGAAACGAGCGCTGCTTCAAACTTTCGGGCAAATATTTCCGAAATACATACATAGGTGGTGTCGGCGCCCGAGAGAACGAACTTAAAACTCAGGTAATAAATTAACCCGGCAAGGTGCGCAAACTTTTATACCCTGATGGAGTAAGAAGCCACGACCGAAATTGAAGCATTGCTCTCGCCAATATGTCGAATTAAATAAATCCACGAAACTTGATTCAATTTCCATACAGAATATTGCTAACGAGTAAAAAAAACTCGACGAAGGTACGAAGAGTGATTTTTTCTATGATTAATTTTTGCTTTATTTTTTAAATGAATGTCTCTCACGCGACTGAGCGAGAAAATTAAAAGGTCTTAGCGGGCTCGTGTCGCTGTGGAAAAACTTTTGGACCGCACGGTGGAGGGCGTAATCTATGTGCGGAACAGAACGGTGGACGCACTGGGTCTCGCCTCGTCGGGTATAAAACTTTTCCGCCCGAACAAACTACCTTTTTCACTGCAAACTGTCCAAAGTTCGCGGGCTCCGAAGACCCGAGAGACATTGTCTTCCCCGTTGTCTCGCGGTTTTTTTTTTATTGGTCGACGATAACAACCCGAGGGGCCGCCGAGGGTGTAACCGGTGCGACGATTGTTCGTGTAAACTCGGCCCGTTTTGAAAAAAAAATTTCTTTGCCAACGCGTTGAAATTCATTACCGTGGGATTTTTCATCGACAGAAAAAGGCGAAAAAAAAAATATCGAGGGTGTTTCAGCTCGAGCATTGAGAAAATTCCAACTGTAACATGGAATTATCCTCGGCTAATCTTCGCGATCGCGATTTACGCTCCGACAGTCCCACGGGCTTATATAGCTTTCGCGCCCATCGCAGCTGTGCAGCCGCTGCGCAAGTGTCCTTTCAGCGAAGGCTAAAGCCCTTTATTATACATACAGAAGTGGAGACACTCGTCTGCCGTTAACTTTTAATCAGATGTAAATCGGGCGCTAATTACGCCGCGGCGACGTATTATTAATTAACTGGAGTTCGCCCGTAGCGCGTGCGAAAGTTCCCTGGCTCGAGCTATTTCCAAATTTTCCGAGACCCCGACGAAGCTCTTCAGAGAGAAGAAAAAAAAAATTAAAATAGAAGACAAGTTTCTTAGAGGAAAGTTTGCTACTTTCGGTGAAGATATGCGCAAATGTATAAAAGAGAGTCAAGTTTTTACTCATCATGGTTGAGTACCTTCAGTTCGGGATGTGTGCATTTTTTTTTTTTTTTTTTTGCAACGACATGGTTTCGAAGCAGGCAGAGCCGAGGCTTCCGCTCGTCGCGCTGTACCACAAGTGGGTATTACAGGGACGCCCACGTGTCGCATAATCCCAGCGAGAGTGATGTATATCCCGGTCGGTGTCGGACAGTTATTATTTTCCATCGGACGTACTACGGCACGCGTCGTGGGTGTGCAACGGCGAGGAAACACTTCGACGACGAACGAAAGGGAAAAATTATGGAGTGACGCGTAGGACGCAATGAGGATATTGCCCCGACTGTCTGATACGCAATGAAAAAACGTAGCTATATCGGGAGTACAGAAACAGCACAAAAAAAATAATTTAAGCCGCTAATAGTATATATATATTGTTAGGGATACAGTAGAACCCCGTTTATCCGAGGTAATGTGGGGAGAGCGTATGTCGGATAAGCGAAAACTCGGATAACATGGATAACATACTCAATTCAAACTTGTACTACTATTATATATTTAAAAAATAACACACCACTTCGTATAAACATTAACTTTATTAGTTAAGGTAGTACTAGCGGACCGTTCGACCTTATATGAGTTCAGAGAGAATTGACAGAGTTGCGAACATTTCTCGATGGGATAAAAATCTGAAAAAATCAGGCATATGAAAGGTGTTGAAAAGATTGATTTTGCACGACAATAATTCCAAAATGTTATTAACAAATGAATGAAAAGAAAAATCGTTCAACAAATCCACCGGCAACTTAACTTTTCGTTCGTACAAAAACAATTTGTTAATCTTTTTGAATACGTATGAACTTTTTGAGAATTTTTCACAATTTTTGAAAATTACGTTTTTTTATTAACTAAAAACGCAATTTAAAGAAACCACACGAAATTCTGAAAAAATTCAAACGTATTCAGAAAAATTAACAAATAATTTTTATTAAAAAAAAGTTACGTTGCCAGGAGATTTGTTGGACATTTTTTTTTCGTTAACGTGTTAAAAACATTTCAGAATTATTATTATGCACAATGAATCTTTTCAGCATTTTCATATTTGCCCGAATAAATCGGTCACGTATAAATATACACTATATGAAAAATATGTTTCGCATATACTTTTTCCATGGAGCTGTTGCTTTATATCGACACGAAAATGAAGTAATTAAGCTTCGAGCATTCTATACCTGTTGTGGAAAAATATTTAGAAGAAAATATTTTTGTCTAAGTTATTTTGCTTCTGAGAAACTGTACTGACCTATAAATACCGGAGGTGGGCAAAGTACAGAAAAATACTTCAATTACTTTTTCCGAGTCCTTTTCGCAATTAAGTTCATAGCGTCAAGCGTTATCGAGGCTTTATCAGGGTCCGGCAAAAAAGTAATTGACCATTACCAAGTACGAATTCCTGTTGGAATTTGTAATTTATTTTTAAGCAATTACAAAATATAACGGAATTTGTAATTTATCTATCATAAATTACAAATTTTAAAGGAATTTCTAATTTATCCTGCATCAACTACAAATATCTATGGAATTTTTATGGAATTTGTACTGATTCCATCGAATTTCATGGAACCACAAATTTCTACTGAAATTACCCACATTCAATATAAATGTCCAATTTCGTGCTGCTATTACACTAAGGTTTATTTACTGGAATTTGATTTTGTGGTCACATTATATCCATTCTCTCAAACACCTTTTGACAGTTTAAGGGCTTACGGCACAGTAAAATTTTGTTTATTTTTCTTTTTCTTCTGATAGTTTATATCTTTAAAAAAGTAATCGAAAAAAGTACATGATATGAGTCAAGAAGTGGTATACATATCTTTAAAAAAGTAAAGACATTGCTCTTCCCAAAAAAAAAAAAATGTTCATCAAAATAATCCCTTAAAACAAAAATCAAAAAAAGTGAAATCATATGAGCCAAATAGGCGTATACAATTGGTATACATACTAAGTATGAAGTATATGAACTGAGGACTATGCAGACAATAGTGATGAAAAAATACGAAAAAAAACAAAATGTTTTATCATATTTATCAATCGAACAATAGTATACGGAGCCGGCATACAAAAACTTGGCGTGCCAGTTTTTTTTACAATAGCTGTCGTACATGGTTTATTAAAATAATCGAGCCCGACCTGCAACCTGCAACCTGCATTTTGTGGTTTAGTACATACCTCAAGTAGTATCTATTAAATGCGCTTGTTTGTAACCTTACGCTTACGAATTCCATTTAAAGAGTCACTCTTCGAATTGGACGAAATTGGACACATTCTCAGACGCTTTATAAGCGCTAGAGACAACATATGAAAATCGATACTGTTTATTTTATTTTTTCATTACGCAATACGTAATGCAATTATAGTCCTTATCCAAATCACTGTCGGATTCGATCTAATAACTATTTCAACATCGTGATATTTATAAATCGAGTATCTTGACTCAAAGTGTCGCAACTTGCGTCTCGTAGAATCGTCGCGTCGACGAGTCTAGCCAATGAGAAGGCGAAGAAATGATGAGAGATTTAAATCGTATAAAAAAAGATGACAGTGACATACATAATCAGCGCAAAGAGTTACAGGAATGAAACAGTGAATTAACTGTTAGATTCAAGCATAAAATTCTAAACACTTATCCATCCAACATTACTGGCGATAATTAACGCATCATAAAAAGTTCAGTGGAATTCATAATTCTTTCAAAGGACAGTCCAAATATCGCTGTATTTTGTAATTAATTTGAAAACAAGTACGAATTCCTCGGGACTTTTTCATTATTTCGAGATAAATTCCAAATTCTATCGGACTTCGTAATTGTTTCAAATGAAATTCCTAATTCCAGTAGGACTCTGGACTTTTGAGGAATTAAATTACAATTGTAATTGGAGATGCCGATCTCTGGGCTTTATAAGAGAAAGGTGCAAACGAATTTGTACATGGCATCCGTATTTATTACAATTTTGCAAATAACTTTCTGTATGAGAAATGTCATTGAGCGATTTTGTCTTTCTCATGCGCAAATTGCGTACGAAGAAATTTTGAAACCGGAAGTGACATTTCCCCTTCGATGACGTCACTTCCGGTCTGAAAAAGTGATTCTCAAACCGAAAGTGACGTGTACTCAAACACTACTTGTACTTTGTACTTGAAATACTATAAAGTACTTATGTACTTGATGTACCAAACGAGTACCGAGTACTTCAAGTATTGCCTGGCTTTGATAAATACTATTATGTTCCATGACTTTAGGCACAAGAGATTGCAAAACTTTTTTTTACTATCTATGTCAATTCGAACGTTGAAATAATTGGGAACATTAATATTTACAGTTTCTGTGAAACTGATATCCAATGAAAACATATATCCGTGTTGCCATTTTGCTCGGTCGGTAACTCCCTGTAACGTTTCCTAATTTTGTTACAGGTTTCCAAGGGAGCAACAAACTCTACCGAATCATTTTTACTTCACGGACTTTGAGCGACACACAGCTGAGATTGCTTCGTTCCATTTGGATCGTCTGCTCGGCTTTCGCAGAGCAATGCCGGTAGTGGGAAGAACACTGAACATGTCGACGGAAATTTATCAGATAACCGACGGGGAGTTGCTGAAGACATTTTTCATCAGTCCCGTTGGGAACATGTGCTTTCACGGGCGCTGCAGTTATTATTGCGATACGAGCCACGCTATATGCGGCAATCCTGATACCCTCGAAGGCAGTTTCGCGGCTTTCTTGCCCAGCAAAGAATTCGCCGGACGTAAAGTATGGCGTCATCCGTGGAGGAGAAGTTACCACAAGCGTAGGAAGGCACAGTGGGAACACAGTGAGACACCAATTGAATTTAGTATATTAATCGTCTCCAATAAAATTATATCCAGTGTGCGATGATTTTCATCGATTTATACGTCAGTAATATATTTGTCATCACTCGGTGCGGAAATGGCCACTTTTCCGCACCGCCATTTGCGCACCTTGTGATGAAAAATGTCGTACATCCCTCGTGCGAAACACTTTTTCTAACTCCTGTGATTACAGCACTCGCCTTCGGCTCGTGCTGCAAACTCACACTCGTTAGAAAAACGTTTTTCGCCCTCGTGGAGTAATGTACTATTATGAGTATATGCGAAAATACGCGGTCGATAATGAAAACTTGAATCAATTTTTTTCACCGGTGATGCACTATCAAACGAGAAGTCTCATCGAAAGCAGATATCGTGTCAGCTTTCGATGAGACTTTTCTTTCAACAGCACCCGTTAAAGAAGTTGATTACAGTTTTTCATACCGACCGGGTCGCCGTTGGGCGCGGAGGGAGGCCGTTTCACTTAGTATTAAGGTGATGTGGAACACCCTCCCCCCCACTTACCCCGTGCTCAACTGGTAATAAAAACTGTACGGCATGCCGTTTTTGGACCGCAGACCCCCGAGCAAAGAGAACATTATCTTTCCCTGCGTCTGCCGATTCTCCAGGGAAAGACATTTTGCTTTTTCGTCGGCGGACTACGGTCTCAAAACGGCATGCAGTACAGACTTTGTTACCGGCGGCGGTATTTCACATCACCTTAAGAGCATGTGAAACACGTTCACAGCGTGTCTCTCTTGCTCCGCCGAGAGCGCCACTGATGCTATCTCTCTTGCAGTCCATAGTGTTTCACATGCTCTTAAGGTAGTCCTAGCGGACAGCCTGAGCCCACATGAGTTCAGAGAGAATTGAGAGAGAATTGCGAACACTTCTCGATGGGATAAAAATTCGAAAAAAATCAAGCATATGGAAGGTGCTGAAAAGATTGATTTTACATAATAATAGCTCCAAAATATTATTAACAAATGCGTAAAAAAAAAAATTGTTTAACAAATTCCCCGGCAACTTAACTTTTTGTTCATATAAAAACAATTTGTTAATCTTTTTGAATACGTATGAATTTTTTCAGAATTTTATCTAATTTTTGAAAATCACGTTTTTTTATTAACTAAAAACGCAATTTTCAAAAATTAGACAAAATTCTGAAAAAATTCATACGTATTCAAAAAGATTAACTTATTGTTTTTATATGAACAAAAAGTTAAGTTGCCGGAAGATTTGTTGAACAATTTTGTTTTCATTCATTTGTTAATAACATTTTGGAATTATTATTATGCAAAATCAATCTTTTCAGTACCTTCCATATGGTTGATGTTTTTCAGATTTTTATCTCATCGCGAAGTATTCGCAATTCCACTCTGAATTCGCTCTGAACTCACGTGGGTTCAGGCTGTCCGCAAGGACTACCTTAAGGCGATGCGAGACTCTCTCCTCCCCACCCAACGAGCACTCGGTTGGTAGCAAAAATTGTAATTAAATTTTTTTTCACAAGTGATTACAACATCTCGTTAAAAGAGCATATTTACGTGAAGCGGATATCATTGCAGTTTCGTGTAAAAATGTCCATTCGAAGCTAAATCGTGTAAATTCGAAGGGTTGTAAAAAAATTAATTACACTTTTTATTACCGGCAGCGCTATTTCATATGCTCTTAAAAGCATTGTGCGATAAATTCAAAGATAGAGTCGAAAAATGTCTATGAATCTTCGACTTGCTATGAGCTCTTCATTTCGCTCGAATTACGAAAACTCACGAGAGCTATAGGAAAAAAACATTTAATTGATTTTGGTACATTTTATTTCTCAGTGTAATAAACAGTGGCCCATTGTTTACCACTTTTACCTAACATACTTGCAGACCTACGTGTCATATTATACCCCAAGATATATTCGAAATATGAAAATTTTTGCCAAAAATATAATTTCATAAATTGAGGATATGTAATTCGATATATTCTACATATCGGCGACCAACAATCGAAAAGCCGTCCCATCCTAAAATCCGCGGGTTTTTTCATAAAACCGATCTTATAAATTATTTATCTCTGATCGATTGATCATTTTTTTTAACGCTTCCAGACTCGGAATACTGTACCCTCGTGAGAGACATTCCGCCGTACGACGAGGGACGACGTCTCCTCGACCTAATTGACATGGCCGTTTTCGATTTTCTCACGGGCAACATGGACAGGCATCATTACGAGACTTTCAAGATATTCGGTAACGACAGCTTTACTCTGCATCTCGATCACGGACGGGGCTTCGGCAGGCCTTTCCACGACGAGACCTCGATACTCGCGCCGCTTCTGCAATGTTGCGTAATAAGACAGAGCACGCTCGGCGTCCTCCTCAAGTGAGTCCTATAATCGTCATATAGTCATTGTCATTAATAATTTTTTTAAGAATTTCATTCGGAAAATAAAAGCTATGACTTCCGTGTGTTTACGTCGAGAATGTTATTTAAACGGCTTTGTACGTCCCAACAGATTTCACAACGGTCCGTTACGACTCAGCTCGGCGATGCGTCAAAGCTTGGCGGCGGATCCGGTGGCGCCTATCCTCTGGGAGCCTCATCTGACTGCCCTGGACCGGCGGGTCGGCCTTATCCTCCAAGCCGTCCGTGATTGCCTGGATCGCAGCCTACAGCTGGATCAAGCGATCCAAGCCGAAATAAACGAGAATCTTTAGCAGCTTCCGAAGTAACGATAAAAAGAAAAGAAGAAAAAATGGCCCTCGTGTATCTTCGGGGGAAGAAATACCATAAACGAAGTGATATATATATGCGAATAGATATTTTTTATGTCTACATGTACGTGATAAATAAGGACTTTCAGATAAGAGACATTGCTCGAACGGCTCGCTGATGTTCCTGATGTAACTATGTAAATTATGTAAAAAAAAGCAAACAGACAAACAAACACACATACACACACAACACACTCATACATATTATATCCTTGTATTACAAGGCTTAGCCGATTTTTGTATTAATTTTAAGCGAATTGTGGGTTGGAGAGGGGACGACTTAAACGTCGAGCCAAGCTTTATGGGGCCATTCGTGAATGCACAGTACATTTTTTCGCGTGAACAAAATTTGTGGGACGTTACTTCAATTTTTTTGTCCAACGATCTACTTGAAAAAAAAAAAAACAAACTAAACGCACACGGTAGTGTCTATCGAATTATCGAAATCCGATAAGCTTCGTTTATTTTTCTGAAGGCTCAACACGTGTCGAACGAATGCGCGAGGCGCACGATTATTTTTCGACTTCCTGTGTTTATATATATATATATATATATATATACATATAGGTATATATATGTATATATATACATATATATACCTATGTGTATATGTGTGAATGTATAAATATTTGTTCTCATTAAAGAGAGATTATGAGAATGGAGGGGAAAAACGTGGTTGTGTCGTTGAATAGAAGAGGAAATCATAATCCCCTTTCCATATGCGCATACTGCGATCCGAGTTTGAACGATCTACATTTTACGAGCATCGGATATATAAAGTTCAATTTCGAAAACCTCCAACGACGGCGAGACATCCAGTAAAAAAGTTCTCCCCTCGGCAATCGCGAACAACGATATAAGGGTCCAGAAAGTTTCAGATGCGCACGGCTCGGTAGGGAGCGAAAGATTTTCACGAGTTACGGCTCAAGAGCTATTAAATCGCCGTGAAGTTATGTGACGCATCGGACTACGGATAGACCTCTACAGGAAATCGTCGTGGAAGCGATTCGTGCGGATTGGCCCTATTTGTTTACCAGGAAAATTGCACCGAGCAAATTCTCGTAAAGTCGAAAGGATGAGCTCACGCGATTTCACGAGGTTGTTTTTGGGGGGGGGGGGGGGGGGGGGGGGGGGTTGCTGAAAAGTTTATCGTACCTCGACGGTAGAGATTCGACCGCACTTTTCAAATGCCATACCTTTGTTTACTCGGTAGTAGTGGAATTGAATTATTATTGTTATTCTTACGAGTGAAGACTTTTCCCACTGATAAGCAGAAAACTTTATCGATCGGAGACTCGGGAGAGCAAACATGAGGGAAAAAAAAGTGATAAACGGTGGGAGGTGCTTTCTCCACGCGAATTTCTATATTCATTGGTCTCTCCGTATCCGTCAAAACTTATTTGCTGACTCGTCGTCGGCAAGGACAAATAACGTAAAAGTTGATTTGCCGAGGGATCACAAGGGGGGTTTTTATCGTTAAAAGTTGTCGCGCCGATGCCTCCGGTTATTTAATGCTATTGCAGTAGTATTCCGTGTACGACAAAGAAAGTGTAGGTACAAAAGACGAGAGAGCCGCTAACTCCGGTCACGTTTTCCCGAGTGCAAACATCGAGCGCGTGCGATGTATTTGATTTATCAATTAGGAACAGTCGAACGCTTTCCCTCTGTATCCCGGGGACCGAGTGAAAAATGGTGCAGCGAGATGAACTTTGGCCACTCCGAAAATTGATTTACGTATTTAATCTCGTAAAAATGAAAATTCGACCAAAAACCGCTCGGGAATGCTAAATACCTCTTCGTATCCTCAACGGTAATCTTTCGTGTCTCACCTTTTGTGACATTGCACTTGAAGAGAAAGTGACGAACGTCACTTCGAGTATCAAAAACCTAAATTTTTTCACTGGTATCGAAAACATGGGGAAGAACGTCACTTTCGATTTGGTAATCTTGATTTTTTACCAGAAGTGACGTCATCTTGGGGAAACGTACGCGGTGAAAAATGAGATTTTCAACGGGAAGTGATGTAATAGAAGAAAACGTTCCTTCCTGTTTGTCAATCTCAGTTTTTGACCGGAAGTGACGTTATACGGGAAAACGTCACTCCCAATTTGAAAATTTCAGTTTTCTACCGGTAGTGACGTCATGCGGGAAAATGTCACTGACGTCAATGATACGTATCCGATAACAAGACCTTTGATAAATAAACGAATGATGGAATCGGTCGGTTCAAAGCCGAATCTTCTATCTTAATCAAATTATCGTCCATATTATCGGCTCTGTCTCGATGTTGAAAATTATGTGTACAAGCGCTTGTTTTTAATTTTTGTAGTAGTTACAGTGGTAGTGGGGACTCATTGCGTGTATGCGACCAACGTAGCATCTGAAACAACGTCAAACATAAGAAAGTCAGATATATTTTTCGTCAAGGCGCAAAAACTTCGCATCCAGGTGGTAAGACCAGTATGAGCAAATTTTTGCGTACTTTCGTATAATATATTTATGTAACTCATGCATGAAGAGCGCTATTTTTCGTGCCTGCCGAGAGTGGCGTAAGTGGCGCTTTACAGCCAAGTGTACTATAAATACCCGGCGCATGCGCATATCGGGCCGATTTTACTTTATTGCACACGCCTCGTACTTTACGCACGCTGGCTGTATTTCGCCACAATTAGCAAGCACGGAGTAGCATTTCTCCTTCATTCGTTACCGAAAAATATTATGCGATAGTAGTGCGGTGCGTGCGTATAAAGTTCGCTTTACCGCACTTGCATCGCAAATTACTATTTTATACATCACACGTATATCTTCGTATAATAGAAGGATACATAACTTTAGTAATATAACGATGGCTCATCCCTTGGTACATGTCAGGGCCACCCATACTGTCTTGACCGAGTCAATCGTAATAACCACCTTTTATCGAATAGGATTTGAAAAAGTGCTTAACGCGTCATAAGGTAACAACGTATCAAGAAATACGGTAGTGTTTCGACGCCAAGTTTAAAAAGATAGCCAGACAGACCGTGCATTTATATACCAAAGTGGCATTTTTCAGGGTCGTAAAAAATTTCAAAATGATTAAAATCAGAAAGTAAACATTTGAATGCAATTTTAAGGATCCTGCTATCATATAATGTACATACAAGCTTCCCAAAAAGCCGATGTACGTTTTTTTGGTCCAAACAATCGTAAAATTTTGCAATAAAAACATTCATGACAGGATTTCAACTTTTAATTTCAGCCTCACCCATACACATAAAACTTGATCCCCTCATATACGAGAGCCATTGTATCGTTCGACGAGTGCACGTGTCCTTTCTGCGTGCGCCAGCCGTTCGAGGCAAGGATACGTGCACTGGTGACAGCGGCAGTACGTCGGCGTCTCGGGCTCGGCTGCTTATGGCGAGTGGGATGTGTCTTATTGACTCCGAAAGACCTAAGGGCTGAAATCAAATCATATCCGCAGGGCATTGGCATTCATCGATAATCTTTATTATATATAAAATTATTTTTAACACACAATTGTATTTCTTGAAATACAATTGTCTGAGAATTGTTGACGATACGAAAAGCTTGGCATTCATCGATAATCTTTATTATATATAAAATTATTTTTAACACACAATTGTATTTCTTGAAATACAATTGTCTGAGAATTGTTGACGATACGAAGAATGTATGGTATTGTGGTATCGTGGTTTTTAATCCCGATGACTTAGAGGTTACAGGCATCTTCTCTACCTCTTCAGAATCCTTTCTTATCCATTTGTCGCCGGTCCGATAATTGAGTTCGGAGTTTCGTCGCACCCGGCTAGCTGTCTTACGGGTAGCAGACAGGCATCCGAATTTACAAGATGATTTCAGTACCAACTGATTAAAAAGAAAATCGAATATGCCCACAACGGACTAAAACCCGTTGCGAGTGGGAGGCAAAATGATAACATTTTAATCATATTCTCGACAGAAGTTATCAAAAGCAAATGCATTTAACGGTTACTACTCGAAAGACAAAAATATTCTTTATCGGAAACATTTTTTTCCTTTACTATAATAATAGCAACTCACTTACCAGCGATCCCTAATAAGCGAACAATAATTCTACCCTGGAAAAGGGTGTCGCCCGCGAGTATCCACATACTCGCGGGCGACACCGTTTTAAGCCAAATTCGAATTCAAGCAATCACAACAAATTTGCGAAATGGTTAAACAGCTATCATACCAGTAGTAGGAGTAGTAAGTGGGCAGTTGGTTTTGTAGATACCTTTTTCGCTGATTTTACAATTCATTGTTCAATGATACTGTTGTGAGTCACCTTTATGAGTACTTTTAAGAGCAGGTGAAAGTCACGTGACCACACCACGAGAGCGACACGGATACCGTTATTGTCGCTCGCAGTGGAGTGAGAGAAACACCCCGAGAAAGTGTTTCACATGGCGTTAATGGCGGTCGTAAGGGTGATTCACAGCAGCATCTTTCGGCACTCCGTTGTACAATCAGCGAAAAAGGTATCTACATAACCGACTGCCCAAGGAATATTCCGACTATTGGTATCGTATCTGTTTTACCAGTAGTAGGTACGAGCGTAGTAGTAGTAAAGTAGAGCGTACGCTAGTACGAGCGTAGTAGTAGTAAAAGAAATTTATTGCCAAAGTTAATATTTACAGTTGTCTACTTACACTAAATTTTATATCCAATGCTAATTTCACTACTTGGCAAAGGGCCATGGACCTGGATCCTTAAGCCCGAGATTTTCTTTGGTATTTGGAGGTTTGTTTTTTTCCTTTCCTTAGTTTACGGTTAAAAGATTTGTACATTTTATTCTGTGGTTCTTTCGTCGGCCATTAATTCTAATTGTTGATAGATTGTGTGTATGGGAAATTAGTGTTTGCGCGTAACGTGTTGGAGCGGTTTTGTACATAGTAGGTCTGTTCGTTACTAGAGTAAACTTTTACTCCGAGCGCTTCTAGAGTACTTCCAGAGTGTTCCAGAGTGCTCGGAACCGGAAACGCCTCACGGGATAAAAACGAACCCGCGTTCGGTCTTTGCCCAACTCTAGCTGACTTGAGTTACACATACTACGTACGGGAGCGCGACTTTGTAAACCAACACGCGTTCGGGCTCATGTCGACTCGAAGTTTTTTCCAGGAACTTTCATTAGAGATTAGCAACATAGAAAAAAATAGAAACCTCGGTGCATTTTACTCCTCTATCGGAACCCAAGGCACTAGCGGGCGCAGCAGTACTTCCGGCTAAACGAACACTCTGCTTGCGCTCCACTCTGATCTACTTTCGTAACGAACAGACCTAGTAGCTTAATATTATCGATTTGGTTTTCGGCAAATTTTTTGTGAGCACCTTGGATCTTTGTACTATTGGGATGATTCCTGTTGTTGAATAGAGTGTATTTGGTAGGATCTGCAGAGGGTTGTTAAGGTGGCGGATGCGCGTCAGGCGTCTTAGTGCGCAGGTTACAGCCGTTTTCGTTTTTTAGGGCGGTCTCCTTGCCGTTGAGAAAAACTGGGTGGCCATACTCGATGATTGGACCTGCATATGCTTTTAGAAATTTTGTTTAGCTGATTGATGTGAAGTTTGCGATTTTTTAATGTAATACTTCTGCAGTTGGAGGCTCTTGTTGACATTGCTGATTTATACTGTTGTAGGTGGTAGTTGAAATTGAGCTTTTGATCGAGGTGAATTCTTAAGTATTTAGCATGTTGCTGTGGAGTGACTACTACGTCGGACATAGGGACTGTGAGAGATTGTGGTTGTATTTTGTGATTGAAAATTATTAATTCTGATTTTTGTGGGTTTGGTTTAAGACGCGAGTTGTTGAACCATGTTATAGTGCTGCTCGCTTTTTTGCTCGGGGTCTGCGGTCTCTAAACGGCATTCATTACAGTTTTGTTATCAGCTGAGCACGCGGTAAGTGCGCGGGAGGGTGTTCCACATCACGTTAAAACGCAAACTTCTCTTTTACGCTAATTTTTTTCAAATATACAAAACTTTTACTCGCAATTATGAATGTATCTGTTGCAGCTTTTGTATATCGTTTGCAATTGAAACATAAGTTTTGTATCGTATTTGGAAAGTAGGAACTATTTGCAGCAGCGTTATTTTTATTTTTGTTATTTTTGTTTGTGGATTCCGTCGCTGTGTACTGTAGTATATGTACAAATGTCGTTGGAGCAGTCGATTCGCAAGCCTCGGTCGCGACATTTCGTCATAACGCCCAATAACTTTTAACGATTAAAATAATAAAAACAAAATTCTTCGGTCTTTCGAGAATAGTAAAATTGTTGTTGAAATTCAATTTTATTCGGTAGGTGACTTTACAAGTGTATTCAGTCTTCGATATAAACTATAACTATAGTATTTGTGGTACAAAATTTTTACTCGTAATGACGTAACATTTTTTTTTATTTCCCTGCTTAGAAAATCTCATTGAGACCAATTAAAAAAAAGTAATCGGAATGATACTTTTTTTTACTTTCTTTCTGTCCAAGGAATTCCAATTTACAGATGTGATTCCAATAGAAATATTCAATAGGAATTTATGAGTAAGACTACTGTTTACAATCAGGAACGAATGGGCAGCGGCATGTTTCTTTACAATCAGTCGTAATATATTTTATCATATTGGAAGTTAATCATATGCAATTGAAATTATTCGCGCATTACTATTAATGGGGATATTTTGACGTCACTAGAGTTGGATTGAAACAGTCCGTGACTGGCGTTGGAAAGGCATATCAATTGGAATCTATAACACAATTGGCAAACTATGCAATAATAATTAATGGGTACATCAACAGAAGTGCTTCAATCGGAATGAATTGGCAACTACCATTTTCGATTATGACGCGCAATTGGTTTGTATAGGAGTTAACTATACAATCGCGTTGGTCTGTATCGGCACGGTTTCTATAGTATCCCTATCGGATTCGATTAGGCTTTGTTCAATTGGCCGCAATATTAGCCATTTGGATTCTATAGTAATACATGTCAGACCATTCAATTGATACCAATAGGAATATTAAGACACTGTTTTAATCGGAATTAATTGGCAATTTAAAAGTTATTCGCCACTTCCGAATAGGTTCGATCTAAAGATATCCCATTGATGCCAATTGATTGATGGTGGAAACTATAAAAAAGTTTTAAAAAATGGTTAATAAAAAGTAACTTCAAAAAGTATAAAATAATTCATGAATGTATCAATAATTAATATTGTCAGTAAACAATAATAGTAATAATTAATAATAAAGAATAATTGTACAATTAATTAATCGTAATTATATCAATTCGTTGATCATCTTCGCTACAGTCGGGAGACGGCTTCCGAACCACAGATTTATATAATATATAATATTCTGCTACCAAGTTTATTTGTGTGGGTATAGACCTGTGTTCGGAAGCCGTCTCTCGACTGTAGCGAAGATTATCAATGTATTGATATAACTACGATTACTGACAATATTAATTATTGTTACATTTATGAATTATTTCATACTTTTTGAAGTGACTTTTTATTAAACATTTTTTTAAAACTTTTTTATAGGAATATTTTTTAAACAATAACGACTAATTTGGAGTCGGGAGTTTTTTTATTTTTATTTAAAATTTTTTTATTTTATGCTTTTTGAATTCTACCGTTTGTCCATTGTCCTGATAGATTTTTCTAAGTGTAATTCCGCTACGATATAATTTTCTGCATCATGTATGTCTCCAATACTATTATCTATATGTCTTTCTTCTTCGATGAAATTGTTTATGTGTGGTTCCTCTCCTATATAGTTTTCTATATGTTCGTAATCTCCGATATAATTTTCTAAATGTTCTATCTCTACGGTACGATTGTTAATGTGTTGGTCCTGTCCGACTCAACATTAAAAAAGTGGAACGAAGAGCAACAATACATAGAGAATTGTATCGGAGAGGACGAACACATAAAAATGGTATAGCAGAGGAACGACATATAAAAAAGCGAACAAAGAAGAACGATACATATAAAATAGTAACGGATAACACCGACAAATAGCAAATTGTTTAGGAGACCAACGACACGTACAAAATTTTATCGGAGAAACACAACATTAGAAAATTGTATCTGAGAGATATAATATTTATAAAATTATAATGCTGACATATATCACTTTGCAAATATCCCATTACATTATGGTGATCGAGTTAGAACTGTAGAACCGTATAATTTAATTCATTTATTAAACTCTTTTTGCAATTGGGAATTTTTAATTTTTGTAACATTTTTTTTCATAATTTTTAATGTATAATAAATGATACAGCTAAAACGCGAAAACGCTAAGATTATAAATAAATAAATGAAAACTAATAATTTTAAAAAACACGCATAAACAACTATATATATTGTAACGTTTCACTTTTGGAGTCTTACGCGTCTTTGCTCCGAAAGCGATGTTACGTGAGTTTCTTTGCTCATTTTTATTAGTGTGAGGGTAGGTGCTGTAAAAAAAATCCAAAGTCAAAATTGATTCTAATTGTCAATGAAACAAATGAGTTTTTATTTAATACAAAATAAATACAAATCGTAGGAAATTAAATTAATTTCATTTGTCGATGCGTTTATCCTCTGGAAAATTATATTTAAAAAAATAATATATAAAGAAAAAATGTGACTAAAGTTCGCAAGGTTGCAGCAACGAAAGGACCTCAACTGTCAATCGTACATTGAATGTAGATAACCTGCAAATTGACCACGTATTTTAATATGAATTGAAATGGATGTAGATACAAGCCGCATGCATGCTCAAAATAATTATGAAGCATCCTAGACAATTCACAGCTGGTTCCATACAAATGGTTGTCGTTCCATACAAATGAAACGCTGGACTTGCGTTCCCACCGGATGTTCAAAGTCGACTAATTTTTTTTTTTTTGACAATCATTTACAAGTTGGATTCAACTCGATAATTATTCTTAATCATCCTCGAAACTATTTACCAAGTTTTGGTGCAGTGTGTTGTGCGGAGAATTTTCCATGGGACACCAACGATGGATTGGCCTTCCAACCGGAATTTCAAAGGCAATTAATTTTTTTTTTGCTAAACACTTACGAGCTAGATTTGACTCGATAATTATTGTTGAACATCCCGGCTAATTTTTACCAAGTTTTAATTGGCTCCAAGAAAGAGTTCCGGACTTTAGACGCGCATAAAACTTGGACAATATTTTCGAGGATGATTGACAATAAATATCGAGTCAAATCTAGCTCATAAATGTTTGGCGAAAAAAATTAAGGGGCTTTGAAGATCAGCTGACTTTTCATCTCGACATTATTGGCTCCAAGAAAGGGTTCCGGACTATAGACGCGCGTAAAACTTCGTCAATGTTTCGAGAATTATTGACAATAATTATTGAGCTGAATCCAACTTGTAAATGATTGGCAAAAAAAAATTAATCGACTTTGAATATCCGGTGGGAACGCAAGTCCAGCGTTTCATTTGTATGGAACCAGCTGTGATTTGTCTAGGATGCTTCATAATTATTTTGAGCATGCACGCGGCTTGTATCTACATCCGTTTCAATTCATATTAGAATACGAGGTCAATTTGCAGGTGATAACCTGCGTAGATATACATTCAATATACGATAGACAGTTGAGGTCATTTCGTTGCTGCAACGTTGCGAACTTTAGTCACATGGTGGCGTCATTTTTGGTTTCCACGAAGGCTGTGCTGTTTCCTTGATGTTCTTCTATCAGCTGTTTAATTAGATACATTGAGAAAAAAATCGATTGAGTCAACAAAATGAGCACTTACGGGTGCGAATGACCCTGAAGATATCTGCATCAGACAAAATTGAATCTTTGACAGGTCATCACGGCCGTAGTTTTCATCGTACAGACTTTTCTCTGGGCTCATTTTCTTCGTTATGAAATTCTCTAGGTGCGTATTTTTTTTTTTTTTTATTTTTTTTTTTTTTTTTATTTTTTTTATTTTTTTTATTTTTTTTATTTTTTTTATTTTTTTTATTTTTTTTATTTTTTTTATTTTTTTTATTTTTTTATTTTTTTATTTTTTTGGCAGTACATCGAAAACAAATTTTTGACACGTCATACCTGCCGTATTTTTTATCGTACAGACTTTTCTCTGGGCTCATTTTCTTCGTTATGAAATTCTCTAGGTGCGCATTTTTTTTATTTTTTTTTATTTTTTTTTTTGAAGGCACTGCATTGAAAACTGATTTTTTTCCGACTGCGCTAAAAAGCCCCTATTTTGTGCCTACAACGAGGGTGGAAAGTGCTCAATTCTTGCCGGTCGGGCAAAAAAGTGATTTCAGCGGGGAAAAAAGTGATTTCAGCGGGCATAAAAGTGCTTGGGCGGGGAAAAAAGTGATTTCAGCGGGCTACTAGGCGAATCATGTCGGCGAGCGCGTTTTTCAAGATGGTACCGTTGCAAGCATAAAATACGACCACTTTTTAGCATAGTCGAGAAAAAAATAGTATATGCCACTCGGGAGGAGTGCATTTTTTTTTTTCTTCATTGTGAAGAGAGCGGGAGAAGAGGAACGTTACGAGAACTTAAAAAATTTTCCGAATAGAAAATGACTATCGCACGGTTCCCGCGCTATGAACATGCCCGGTATACTCTCGCGAGGTTTGAGAATCGCACCACCCGAAGCCCCCTCGACCGGATACATGTTCGGAAAGGGTGTCTACTTTGCCGACAGAGTCGGTAAATCAGCGAAATACTGTCATGTCAACGGCCACAATCCAATCGGAGTACTGTTACTGTGCGAAATTGCCCTAGGCAATATGTACGAACTGAAAGAGGCGAAAAATATTTGAGCAGTTACCGGAGGGAAAAAACTCAACGATGGGTCTTGGAAGGAGACGACCGGATCCTACAGAATCCCACACAACGCGCGATGGCGTTGAAGTCCCGTGCGGACGGAACATATTGACGAATGGTGAAGGCCCTTGGGAGCTTGAATACAACGAATACGTAGTTTACAACCCTTCGCAGATTAAAACCAGATACCTCGTAAAACTCCGTTTCCATAATGAAATGTGACGTCGTTTAAATTTTTTTATGTAACTCGAAATTTTTTTCGTCGTTTAAATTTTGTTATGCAACGGCTCGAGGCGAAGCTGAGTGCTATTGTAGCGCGAGAGAAGGCTTCGCTGAAAGTCCGCTTTTATGAAGTAGTATCGCAATATACTATTTTTTGCTTCCTCATAGAGGAAGCTTTGTTTTCGTGAAAACATTTTTTTTCGAGATTTTAGTGTCACAGTACTTAAAATAGTCCGAAACGTCGAGAAATGTGATTTTTAGCTGGCGTCCGGACGTATGTGTATGTGTGCGTGTGCGTGCCTGTGTGTGTGTGTGTGTGTGTGTGTGTGTGTGTGTGTGTGTGTGTGTGTGTGTGTGTGTGTGTGTGTGTGTGTGTGTGTGTGTGTGTGTGTGTGTGTGTGTGTGTGTGTGTGTGTGTGTGTGTGTGTGTGTGTGTGTGTGTGTGTGTGTGTGTGTGTGTGTGTGTGTGTGTGTGTGTGTGTGTGTGTGTGTGTGTGTGTGTGTGTGTGTGACAGACTTGCGTCGTTTAAAACGACCATAGCTCGGAAACGGTTCGAGATAGCCAGTTGAAATTTGGTGAACTAGCAGAGTGGTCATGTCTCTTCCCTCGGTGCAATTTTCATGAAGATTGAGGCCCGTTTCGAGATTTTACGCGACTTGGAAATTTTTGAAGAAAGGTCGTGGTAGCTATAACTTGCGTAAAATTAGAGCAATCGTCCTAAAACTGCCCACAAATATACTTTTTTGATCAAAGACCTTTGGTATTGAATTTGGTCAAAATTCATTGAAGCGGTAAGATTTTATGGGATTTTGAGTTTATCTCAGTTTTCTGAAAAATGACTAGAAACGGTCTAATTCGAGTAAATATGGAGGTATTGATCGGAAATTTGACATGGGAATGGACTAACACTGTACAGTGTTTCGTTTTAAATTTGGCGAAAATGGATCGAAACGTTAACATTTTATGGGATTTTTAAATTTTTGAATTTTTGTGAAAAGTTGTATTTTTTGTCCGACACGAGATTATGTATCAAGTGTCGCCCTAGGAGTAAAATAATTCGGAGACTCGTCATCGGTGGGTGAAAAATACATTAGACGTTGCCACAAAACGGTGAATATTGGATAAGTGACTTAACAATTTGAAAAAATTTTTTTTTCCAAAACCCTGTATTTTCGTTAATTGAAGTAGGTGCATGGATCTAACAAAGCAAAGACATCGGTGTAATTCCTGAATCGGAACCTGAATCGGCCAGTCGTATGCATAAAAGGCAAACACGACGTTGACGTTAAAACAAGTTGCAAATTACATTTTTCATATCGCTTCCTAATAAAAGTTGAAAATTGAAATCTTCATATAGCTTCTTCATAAAAGTTGGAAATTGAAATTTTCATATGGCTTCCTCATATAAGTTGCAAATTTAAATTTTCATATGGCATTCTCATACTGTTCCTTTATTTGCGGAGCTTCCTCTATGAGGAAGCCAACAATACAGAAAATGCTTCCCCATAGAAGAAGCTTCGCAAATAAAGGAACATTATGAGAAGGCCATATGAAAATTTAAATTTGCAACTTATATGAGGAAGCCATATGAAAATTTCAATTTTCAACTTTTTATTTGTCTGAAGCCAGTGTATTTTATGATTTATCTTATTTACTGTATGTACTTATCTTGCGTATTATAGTTTATTTGCAATTTTTTAAGACCTTGAAAAATGTCACATTAGCGTATAACTACACGGTCTGTCTCGCTATCTTTTTTTAACTTGGCATTGAGACACTACCGTGTCCCTTGATTAGTTGTGGTAATATGCGTTTTACTTACTTTTTCTCTTTGTCAAATACGATATTATCGTTGGATCCAATTCTTGACGGCGAGATGCATTATCAAATTTGTTCTTGGCGTGCTGAGAATGTATAAATGCGAAAATTTGTGCGAGAATCTTTTTTATCACTTTCTTTCACGCATTTGTATGCGTGAAATAATTATATTAAATAAGCGTTATGAGCGACTGAATTTTTTATCTGGAGATGCGATCGGCTATCTTGTCTGACGACTGCCATGGAAAATCTCATTTGCAATGCTCAATCATTCAATTACGATAGCCGTGCAATCTGGTCACTTATTAGACGGTATTGTTAATGCTATTAAAATTATTGATACATTATAATATACAGAACGCCGGAGTCGACACCACCAAGGATTTTAGCATCGAATCAATGACTAGCTTTTATACAGATCTTGTACGTTTTTTAAATAAATGAAACAAACATATTTATGAATGTTGTATATATATAACGGAACTCGGAGGATCTCGAAGGTAGATATAGCATTGACTTTGTCCAGCTAAAGTCGTGCTGGCCATGTTGAAGGGTTCAATAATTTGATTTTTATTTTAAATAAAAAATTCGTTTAAAATTAACTTAGACTGCTACAAAGTTGACCAAATATGATGATTGAAAAAAATGACGGTCATGGTGCAACAAACATTTTCTGAAATAAAAAAGACGGTCAATTAACGGTCATTTCTTGGTCAATTAACGTTTACAAAAAATGCCGTCAAGGCACATCTCTAAGAATCATCTTCTTCTTCTTCTTCTCCTCAGCAATTCGTCTGGGCCTTAAGCACCACACTGAAGGATAACCGGATTGGCCACAGGTGAAAGCGCGCCGACCAATGAGAACGTAGCTTGAATGATGACATCCCCCGCTCCTGTTTCATTCGTGATTGGGAGGCGCGACGACGAACAGGTGCTCCAATCTTTTTTTTTGTTCCTGCTATCATCATCTTGAAGATTTGAAAAGAACGTTGGACGGAAGTTATCATCTTGAAGATTCGAAAAGAGCATTGGATGGAAGATCGACTTTACACGTTTCGCTTTCTACACAAGACGGTTCTACACACTTCTTTACACCACGAAGTTGGGCACCACATAATCCCCGGTAAGTTTCGTCCCCTACCTCTGGATCGAAATGGAGTGCGTTCTTTATGGAGGTCTGCTTTGTTCGGCTTAATCCAAAATTTCAACTCCCCGGTTGCTTTGACTTTCCTGTCGTAAGTTCGTTCCTCAAGTTCAGCTTGAACGTCGAATTCAAAATTAAACAAAAGAACAGAAAATTGAACTTAGGCATTATTTTTTTTGTTAATATGACTTCATTAATAAAAAAAACGTAATCACACATTTTATATATATTTTTCTTTATTACTCGTTAGACGTACATTTCACTGACAGACGTTTAATTAATGCCGAAAGATTTTCGTACGTTCGGAGAACTGGGGTACAGTAGAGGCTCGATAATTGCACGCCGTTCGTACCGTTATTAATCGAGAGAAGATCGTACTAATAACACACAGATAGAGTTGTTGATCCGTGGCAGAAATTAGAGCAGCACTGATAAGACGCGCCACACTAGATAAACGAATAAAAGTCCACCGTATTATATATTGACAAAAAAACGATGCTCTACACGAGAAATCAATAAATTTAACTCCGTCATGCAACTTAATTATAAGGTGTTCTTATTTTAGCAAACAAAAAAAAACGTTGCATTAGGATAATTGGATAACAACATTTTTGATAATTTTCGACGGAACTTAGAAGCGAAAGGGTTAAATTCATATGTCAAGCCGCGAAAGATTACTAACCGTCCATCCTCTTGGCAGGCAGGCCATTGGGTCCACCTGGTCGGCAGGCAAAACAGTCGTTACTACGGTCCTTATCGCGACGGCAATAAATATCACAAACTTCAACACTCCAAACATCATCCTGCGGATAAAAATAAATGATGTACCTTGTTTTTCACGATGCTTTTTCAATCATCCATGAACTTTGCTTTGGAACTTAGTTGGAATTAATGGTGAAACTTAATTTACAGTCAGTTTCACAAATTGTACTCACTTCATTTCGGTGATCGGTACAAGGCGGTCAAAAGTTGTTTTCAGTTGTGAATAAATTTTTACCACGTAACGCGTGAGTATATATAGAGGCGGCTATAGCCATAAGAAAACATTTTCATTTTATTTTGCACCTGTACGCATATGGAGTATATGGTATATCTTTATTGATGTCAGTGGCCGTGAAAGATAATGTTTTATAGTCAATAGGACACGTGTGGATACTTCAATTTGCACTGAACGTTAGAACTGGATCTTCCTTCAGTCGCACCACACGAAAGATAGTACGATGGCGCAGTTGGCGTAATCCACAAACCGATTCTACGCACGCGTAGTATGATCTGGTTTGTGTTGTATAGAAGTATGCGTGTGTAGAATCTGTTTGTGGAGAAACAGTGGATCGCCAAAAAAGACCCACCAGCAGCCGTAGCACAGACGCCGTCACCGACTGAATCACCTTCGACATCACCATGGTGGTTTTCTGCAAAAAGTTTACGACGTATTTTGTCGAAACCACTACGCAAACCGCCGCTCCACGATACTCATATTAAATCTTTATGAGTTACACCGCCCGAAACCGCACCGAAAGGGGACTTAACGGACGCGGAGTGGGGGCCACGTGTTGCTACGATAGCGCTTAAGAATGGAGATAGAGATGACCCTGAAGATATCTGCATCAGACAAAATTGAATCTTTGACAGGTCATCACGGCCGTAGTTTTCATCGTACAGACTTTTCTCTGGGCTCATTTTCTTCGTTATGAAATTCTCTAGGTGCGCATTTTTTTTTTTTTTTTTTTAAGTGAATCAAAAACAAATTTTTGACACGTCATACCTGCCGTATTTTTTATCGTACAGACTTTTCTCTGGGCTCATTTTCTTGGTTATGAAATTCTCTAGGACCATTTTTTTTTTTTTTTGAGGGCACTGCATTGAAAACTGATTTTTTCCGACTACGCTAAAAAGGGCCTATTTTGTGCCTGCAACGAGGGTGGAAAGTGCTCGATTCTTGCCTGTCGGGCAAAAAAGTGATTTCATCGGGCAAAAAAGTGATTTCAGCGGGCAAAAAAGTGCTTGGGCGGGGAAAAAAGTGATTTCAGCGGGCTACTAGGCGAATCATGTCGGCGAGCGCGTTTTTCAAGATGGTACCGTTGCAAGCCTATTTTGTGCCTATTTTGTGCCTGCAACGAGGGTGGAAAAAATAAAAAACTATGCTGAAAAGTGGTCGTATTTTATGCTTGCAACGGTACCATCTTGAAAAACGCGCTCGCCGACATGATTCGTCTAGTAGCCCGCTGAAATCACTTTTTTCCCCGCCCAAGCACTTTTTTGCCCGCTGAAATCACTTTTTTGCCCGACCGGCAAGAATCGAGCACTCTCCACCCTCGTTGCAGGCACAAAATAGGCCCTTTTTAGCGTAGTCGGAAAAAAATCAGTTTTCAATGCAGTGCCTTCTGAAAAAAAAATTGAAAAAAAAAAAAAAAATGCGCACCTAGAGAATTTCATAACGAAGAAAATGAGCCCAGAGAAAAGTCTGTACGATGAAAACTACGGCCGTGATGACCTGTCAAAGATTCAATTTTGTCTGATGCAGATATCTTCAGGGTCATCGATCAACGAGGTATTCCTTTCGATCAACCAAACATTTGTTTCGCCACCCGTAAGCGCACATTTTTTTGACTCAATTGATTTTTTTTCTCTGTGTAGCTTTTATTCCTATAGCAGTTAACATTCCCGTAGAGAAGTTTAAGAGCCATTAAAAAGCATGGGAAACACTATGGAGTGCGAGAGAGATAGCATCAGTGGCGCTCACGGCCGAGCGAGAGAGACACACTCGGAAAGGTGTTTCACATGCTCTTAAGGTACCGTTTACTTAATTTTCAAACTTTTTAGCCGAGATTCAAACTGGATTCTGATCGGGATTCCAGGTCCTTGACGTTGCCTTTTTACCGATGAGAAATGTACTTGTCTCGAGACGCTCCCGCCTCTAAGATTCTTTACAAGGCTATCTGCTTCGAGCCAATGCCATCATGAACATATTACGTTCCCAGGCAGCAGTCCGCGTTTATCTATACCAGCGGCAAAATCGTTAATCTTTTTGTGTATGGTACCGGTAAATGAAAAAAACTTGAATTATTAAACTTAACCCTTGAAAATGGCAAATTAGTAAAAAAATTAGTAGAATTATAAGAAGCTGTAACATTAACTATACGCCCATTTACCGTTATCCACGAAATCATTTTATCACGTAACACACTAACTGAGATCACAGAAACAAACGGTAGGTTTTGAAAAAAAAAAAAAAAATACCATTGAATTTCTCATTATCACCATGTTTATCGCAATTGCCTAAGGCATCAATATTTAATGATTTGACTTCGCATTGTTCCGAAAAGTTATTATTATATCCGCTTCGTCTTAACAATAAGTGCAACCGTCATCTTAACAATGCTCTACACAATTCGTTGAGCGCACTTTCTACTTTATAGCTGTCCCAGGTACCGATTGTACGTAGGGCGACCAGATGACGAGTCTGGAGATGTTTATTGACATCTTTTTATAAGACCTTTGTTTACCGATGTAAACACACACATACTACCCGGCCTGCAGGCAGTAAGGGCTTGTATACGCTCGTGTACTGGCGGGCTCCACAAGAAACAGCGGGTGGGAACAACATCATGCCTATCACGCGATTGCATTGGCTATCTCTATCACTAGTGCCGCCGTAGGTTTTCGTGCGCTATGCGGGGTATAGTTATATATATATAGTCAGACATAATTATGTAATAACACAGCTCTTATCGAACGGGGTTCGAAAAAAATGCATAAAGCGATGTCATCGCGTAAGGTAACGACTTATTTCTTCTTACCGCTGTTTATTCGCCGGCCAAACTTTGCCGATTCACGTGTATTATTTAATGATCTACCATTATCTTAACACCAGCGGCCATTATCCATTATCAACTATGCAAATCACTATGGAATATGATATTATCCTCGGTATTTTATCGCACCCTACAATAAATTATGTAGTCAAATTAAATAACGCGAATTTCAACCCGTAATTTATCAACTACCGTTTCCGTGCGGAGTACTGTTTCCACATTCAGTATTCTATTACTCTGGATCGCAGTACACTTCCCATACACGTGTTGTCAGTGCGATATAAAAATATCGCAGGCGGTCATGACATACGAAATACCAACGACCATAAATTCAGACGATACTCATTCAAAACACGGGGACATCTTTAATGAGCGATATTATATATTGAATAAACGACTACTCTGTGCGGCCGGACTGTGGCCCGGTCAACCTTTTAAGCAAACAGCCGTTAGGACTGGTGGTCCAATAATTGCTAGCCTTATCATCATGGCGAGTCAGGTACCCTTATTCACAATTTCCACAGTAACAATTCTTTAGCCCTCTGCTGGTCGAACTGGTTAAAACCGGACCGGAACAGGCATACGGGAAAAAGAGCGGGAACGGTAAGCGCTCGGTTGGACATTGGAATGGGATAAACTTCCGCCCTGCAGAAGGTTGAAATAGAACCACATTACTTTGCCCAAACTTCAATCAGCCGAACTGACGTATGGCCGAAAATCATGTGTCAGAACGCACTTCTTCCAAATCGTCAAACTTCTGAAACTTTATTTTCCGAATTGTCAAATTTACAAAGTTTGTTTAATCAACTCTTCATTTCACTGACCATCGGAACTCTTCGGAAAGGCTAGTTGGCTGAACGTTACTCTTTCACATCGTTATTTAACCGAGTGTCATTTATTCGAATAATAATTTGCCGGAACTTAATTTCTGTGAGTCGTTAAACCTCCGAACCGAATCACGAAACTAAATAATATAAGCTAATAGTCTGACCATCTACTGTTATATCTATTCGTAAATAATCTTGTGAGTCTTACGAATTGATTCGGATAAATCAATTATTGGACAAATACTGTTCGGCGACTTGACGTTTTGAGGTTTAACGAGTCGGGGAAATGAAGTTTGGTAAAATTTTTATTCGGAAAAATGATGTTCGGTTAAATGACGATTCGGAGGAAATAACGTCAGGCCAAGTAATATTTCCAACCAGTAACATTCGGTTGAATGAAGATTCGGAACAATAAAGTTTTAGAAATTTGACGATTCGGAAAAATAGAGTTTCGGAAGTTTAACGATACGGTAGAAGTGAGGTCGAACCTATTGGGTTTTCGACCATACGACGACTTGGCCAATTGAAGTTTCAACAAAATAATGTGGTTCCGATTTCTCTTGTCTGTCTTATTATTTTTTTGTGTCATCTATTCAATTCCAATTTCAATTTTATTCAAGTGTATAGTACATCGCATAAATAACATACTCTATTCATGAAATTGTAATAAAATATATATTTACGCAACTGAACTCCCAGTAATATCTAGTGGACAGAAGCTTGCACATTCATACGTGGATATCACACAGAAATTATTTTATACCATGCAATAGGACTTCGATTTTTGCGCCATAGATTTTCTCAACAGTTTCCACCACGAAGCGAATATTGATCGGCGCGGCCCGTGGAGGTAGAAGCTATGGGGCATACGGGACAGTTAGTATAGGCAGGGCACGCACAACCTCGATTTTGTTAAGTGTAATGCGGAGCCGGTGTCGCCGCTATAAACGAATTCAAGGTCTTAGTGTACTAAGGCTCCTGGGGGCCGCGCGCTTCATGTACTCCCATTGAATGTCTTCGAAACGTACTTAGAATAGGGAGGGGAGAGAGAAATGGATTGATTTATCGATTTGCTTTAGCATGTAGCTACTATTGCAGATATACCTGCACAATGCACAATTTAATTACATTTCTTACTTGTATCCTACAATCTATCCTTCCACGCTTTCTCGCCTCATATGTTCTTTCAAACTCCACTTGAACCTTTCTACATTTTTCAAATTTCTTACTTGCCTTGGTAACTTATTATACACCTTAAAGCCTATATAGCTAAGCGACGTTTCGGCCGCCACGGTTCTTGTTCTTTTTATTACTAACATATCCAACCGACAGCGGTGGATGCGCGGTTGGCGCACGGCTCTGGTGGTCCCCCAAGTCAAGCTGATTCGTTCGCGGTCAGTACTTGGATGGGTGACCGCTTAGCCGTGCGCTAGCTGGCGCATCGACCGTTGAGCGGGAGGCGCTTTCTTCTGAGACTTTGGTGTTTCTGCACTTTACTCAAGTGCAAAAATACCAGTGGATCAGCAGAATATGGCCGTCTGTACCGGCACGGGTTTTCCGTAGTTTCCCCGTGTCCCCGGCAAATGCGGTACAGTGTAGCTAAGTCGGCTACGGACGCACTGGAAGTTAGGTAGCTTAGCTGAGTGCGGGTAGGGAGTGCTAGGGGGGAATCGGGATGGGGTTCCGTAAAAACCCGACAGGGTATGGAAACGGTGGAACTGGAACAACAAATATAAAAAAAAAATATACTAACATATCCCGATTCCTAGTATATTATAGTAGTTGTGGGTTTCATTTACAGTTTTCACTTGTTCATTCAAGTATCCTGGCATTAGGCCATTTTTCATTTTATAGACCAACACACACACATTGAACTCCATTCGTTGTCTCACACTCGTTACATCTAATACATACAACAGCTCTCGCACCGGTGTATACATATTTACCATTAAAATCGCACGCATGGCTCGGTTCTGTGTCTTTTGTAATATCGTCATACTTTCTTCGCTACAGTTTAACATCACAGGGCTGCAGTACTCGTAATGAGGAACGGTTATTGTCTTATAAACAGTCACTTTAGTGTGTATACTTAGAAATCTCTTAATTCTATTCAAAAAGCCTACTTTTTCCCCAACTTTTTTTTGCTATACACCATACATGTTTTCCAAACATCAAGTGTTCGTCTATGACTCCCAAGTACTTCGTTTCTCTCACTTCTTGTATCACTTCATATCGTATCCTAATTAAACACTTATTTCTCACATTTAACTTTCTCGGGTCATGAACGGCTATAAAAAAAGTTTTTTTTTACATTAATTTTCAACAAATTGCATTTTAACCACATGCCTAGTTTTTAAAAATAAGACAACGATGCTCCATTTCGAGTTACCTCGAGGAGGTTGTGATCAATTCGTGAGGATGGGAAAGAACCTGGAGGGGAGGAGCTCTCGCGCAAGCTCTCGCTTGCGCGAGAGCTCCGCCGACTCGCTATCTATCGGGAAGCGGAAAGACCTACCGGGGGCAGGGCGTCCCGTTACATTATGTATGTTAATGCATGACTCTCGTGAGGAGGAGTTCCCTATATTAACAAATTTTCCTTATCGCACTCGTAATAGCATTGTTACGTCCAGCCCCAACTCGTGAGAGTGTAAGGGAGAGTGTAACACTTTTGGCTTCTCGTTTCGGGTCAAGGCAGGGCAGCCCTTTACACCGGGGACGGAAACCTCACCTTTTCCACTATAGTATTTATGGTTTTATGGATGACCGGTTGTTATCGATACTCAAAGCAGGTATTCAAATTAATTCGTCGCGGTTAAATGTTTGGAGCCACATCATTTCGCCGAAACTTTAATCGGCCGAATCGTCGCATGGCCGAAAGTCACCGGTCCTAACGCACTTTATCCGAATCGTCAAACTTCCGAACTTTATTTTTCCGAATTGTCATATTGCCGAAACTTTATTTTTCCGAATCGTCAAATGTCCGAATTTGTATTATTCCGAATCGTCCTTTCAACGAATGTCATTCCTCCGAAAAAGTAAATGGCCGAATGTTATTTCTCCGAAACGCCATTTATCCGAACGTCAATTCTCCGAACGTTATCTGTCCGAATCGTCATTTTTCCGAATAATAATTTCACCGAATGTCATCCTTCCGAATGGTTAAACCTCCAAACGTCAACTCGCCGAATCGTCATTTGTCCGAATCGTCGTTCGTCCGAATCGTCGTTCGTCCGAATCGTCGTTCGTCCGAATCGTCGTTCGTCCGAATCGTTGTTCGTCCGAATCGTTGTTCGTCCGAATCGTCGTTCGTCCGAATAGTCATTTATCCGAAACGTCAGTCATCTGAATCGATCCGTTCTGAATCTCCTCTCATCTCGTCGTTCTCATATCGTCGTCCTTACATTTCTGAGATCTCGTGGATCATTTATCTTTCTGTGATCGTTCAGCTCTAAACGCCACGGCGAACCTGTGTAATTTTACCTACTGCGATGCATAAGCGTAAGATTTTTTATGATAAACTGAGGCTAGGAAAGTATTAGAATAAGTCCATGGTTAGGCTAGAGGGGAGCTGAGGTAAAAACCTCTACCGGGTATAACTGGAAAGGAACACGAATAAAAATAAATAAATAAACAATCTAGTTTTGTGATTCGGTTGATTGGCGATTCGGTTAAATGAAAATTCGGATAAATGACGATTCGGATAAATGGAAATTCGGATGAATGACGCTTCGGATAAACGACGATTCGGACGAATGACGCTTCGGATAAATGACGATTCGGACGAATGACGATTCGGCGAGTTAATGTTTGGAGGTTTAACCATTCGGAAAGATGACATTCGGTGAAATTATTATTCGGAAAAATGACGATTCGGAGAAATAACGTTCGGATAAATGACGTTTCGGAGAAATAACGTTCGGCCATTTACTATTTCGGAAGAGTGACATTCGTAGAAAGGACGATTCGGATTAATGAAGATTCGGACATTTGACGATTCGGAAAAATGAAGATTCGGATATTTGACGATTCGGAAGTTTGACGATTCGGATAAAGTGCGTTAGGACCGGTGACTTTCGGCCATACGACGATTCGGCCGATTGAAGTTTCGGCGAAATGATGTGGCTCCAAATGTTTATCAATTGTCAAATAAGTATTAGAATACTCATATGATTTATTGTTCACAATATTTAAATTCGGTGAGATGATACGATAAGTTTCACATATAACACGCGTATAATTCGAATATTAATCCGTAAAGTTGAAGTAGACTGAGACTTTATAAACTGCGCGTGAAGACGCAGTCTTCACCGAAAGCCGTACGAGCTATGAACTCTGACTTCCAGCTGGACTGTCTTTGAAGCGTAATCGCTGAGCCTAACGTTATACGTCCGGTGGTCGGGTGTTAACTAACGTCTTCTGCTGACCGACTAACGTCGTACGTATGACTGACTTACCGACTGACGTTTTGCTCATCTTATATACTAAATCGTAACTAAGGATGACAATGTTGTGGCTAAGAGTTATTCGTATTTCCCCGAAGCGTTCCTGGCGTTCCCAGAAAGTTAAGCTAAAAAGTGGGAGTTTCGCTATCTCCATTGTCGTACCATAAGCTAACCTAACCGCGTCGTAGAAGTGTGGAGCGAACTCCCCTGGTGGTTCATAGTTTTTCACGGAAGTCTGAGTCACCTGCCGTGCCTATTATCTGTTAACTTGCCTGGATACACCAGTATGACCCATCGTTGTCGTTGGATCAATACGGCTTGAAATATAATAATATAAGGAATTATATTATATATTTTTTTAAAGAAATGATATCTGGGTGGGACGTTATGCATTCTTATATTATATGATACCGCATTTAAAACTTAGGAGTTACATAGCCATGACATCTTCTACCAAACGTTCAATTTTTTCGTGGTATAATTATTTTATTTGCAACATTCCCCCCTCACACTTCTTTGACTATATGCAATACAGTAGAGTTTGTTTTCCACGTAATCATTTAGAACGCTGACGCAATATGTACGCCGCACATCAAGCACTTGGCTTAAAGCATATAATAATCCCGCCGGCAACATTCTGTCCATACGAAACATTATTTTGAAGACTCTTCTATTCAAAAGTTCTGTCTCTCTGATTACTAGTGCTGCAGCTTCTTCGCCACCACTTATCACATAGCTCCAAACCAATATTATAGGGACCTGTATATAGATTTCAGCATATCAATATTCAATACTTCTCTCGCCTTTCCAACACAATATATTCGAGTTTTTCAACAGCCCTTCCATCTGCAAGTTCCATCGTGAATACCGATTAACTACTATGACTAAATAGTAAGGAGGGTTCCAACACTGTCCGTTGACGGACACCTAATCTTATCCATTGCATTTAGGTGAAGGCACTGATGAAGGTATGGAGGCAGTTCAATTCATTTTCCGAGTGTATGGCACCTTTAGGAATGAACATTGGTGGCCTCCTCAAGCTATCTAATGGCCTAATTCATGCTGATAAGGTGAGAAGTACTAGACATATGCTATTCAATCCGCATGAAAATCATGGGAATTCAATCTTATTTCTTGAAGGTAAGAAAACTTTTCCATGTGATGCAAAAAGACTGGGACGACATGCGAGACCTGCCGGAAATAAATCTTCTTAAGAAATGCGGAGAGAAAGGAAGATTCTCGACTATATTTTATTTTAGTTAGTTAAACAAATATATTCACTTATTATGTTTGAGTAACTGATCTTGTAAGAGATATTGTAAATTGTCCATCTCGTTACAGCATTTGCCTACAGTGTTGTAGGCGGTTGGATAGTAATGGCATTCGCACCAAAAATAATGGATACTTTAGCCCCATTGAACTATTCACGAAGGAGATTTGACCTTTTCCCGGCAGACTTCATGATCAATCAGGACGAGCACTTCTACCCAATTCTCATTTTCATCACATTGACCCTGTTCTATCAAATTCTAGTGCACGTGGCCACTGACACACTCTACATGATTCTTGGACAACATCTATGCGCAATGTTTGAAATGTTGAGGTGATTCTATCAATAATTATTATTATATTAACAAAGAGTGTAATGAATTTCGAAGCTTTATGCCGTGGAATCACTCAGGTGTTACTTCGTACAGGAACAAGTAACCTATGTAAATGGTCAATCACCTTTGTGGTGACCTTCTCCCTTTCGTCCGTTTCAACTTGAACACTCGTGTTGTCCCCACCACATGCCTTACAAACTGAGAGAAGATAACACTTGAGAGATCCTAGTGTACGTTCAGTTTAGGGAAGGCGGAGAAAAGAGAGTTAAAATACACCGCGTAGACGAAGATTTAAAAAAATGGGTATCGCAAATGCCTGCTTAATTGGTCACGCATAGACGCAGATACGTCTGTATGTTTTGTATCGCTTCATGTGTAGCCGTGGATGAGAGGGTCGGAACGCGGCTTACATGGCGTAGACCCGGGATCGACTCCCGATCGGCCCCCAATGGATTTTTCTATAGATACTTTTTTACGATACAGTGGTCCTGAACCCACTTAAAATAGTAGGTCCACAGGAAAGGACCAGCGCCTTGGTGTGGTAAACCAAAAAACTGGAACTGTCGCGTGTTCGATTCGCAAGACTGAAGTCCCGTAGGTGAAGGATCGGACGTAGCTTCGGAGATAGGACGTATGAACTACGACTTTTTTTTGTTCAAGTTCCCCTTATGACTCCGGTTTTTTTTCTGCCTTCAGCCGCTATTTCTCAATTGTTTTTCCAAGTTGAACTACGACTATAGCCGTATATCCGAGACTGACACCTGGCGAGGCGCGACGAAGCTGCGGGCCCAAGAATCGAGCCGGCAACACTGATAAGAAGGAGAAAGAGAGTGAAAGAGCCCGTAACCCCTAGGGGATCGGTTTAACAACACAATACCAAATCGTTTGATTATCTAATTTTTGTCGCGTTTTTCCACAGATATAATCTGCATAATGTATTACAAGATTATGAATCGACCGATATAAATCTCAAGCCTGATATTCATGAAGATATGGATTATCATAAACTTGTATATTGTATCAAGAAACATAAGGACATCATACAGTAAGTTATGAAATCTATGCTGCGGTTCTATATGGTAAAAAAGGTTTGTACATTTAACAAGCCTTTCTCTTCCGCAAAGGTCTCAATTTTCTTCTCGCTCATTTTACTACTTTAATTCTTTTAACTAACGAATTGTACTCTTATACTGTTAGTTATGTATAAGGAAGGGTGAGCGTGGAGAAGAGGATTGAAGCGCGGTTCACACGCAGTAGGCCCGCGTTCGATTCCAATCGATGGCAAGCACCAAGAATTTTCTGTGGTGTTTTTTCTGCGAAAAAGTGTTTCGGACCTCACTATAACAGTAGATCCAGAGAAAAAGTACAGCGCCCCGGTACGGGAAACCGAAAGACTGAGAAGTGTCGCGGGTTCGATTCCCGAGACTGAAGTCACGTAGGTGAAAGGAAAACGGACGAAGACGTAGCTCCGGAGATAGGACGTACGAACTACGACTATACCCGTATTTCCAAGATTACTGACACCTGACGGGGCGCGACAAAGCTCTGGACCCAAGAATCGAACCGGCGACAACGGATAAGGAAGGAGGAAAGAGAAAAGTGAAGGAGCCCGTAACCCTTAGGGGATCGGTGTAACGACACAATACCCAATACCCAATACCCCAATGGTAAAAAAAAATTGAAAAATTAGCAAAAGAAAAATATGGTAGACCTATGTGTTTGTTTAATGTACACACCTTTTTCAATGTATACTTTATTGAGAGATAGATCTTACGGTATGCAGTGGAATCTCTCATATGTTACTTAATGCAGGAATAAGTAATATCCGTGAAGGGCAAATCATGGTTGTGAGGCAGTCCTTTTCCTCTTTTCCCAGTCCAGTTTCCCAATTCCCCCACCCCCACTCCTTGTCTTCGTAAGTTATGTGAATGTAACACGTGAGGGATTCTATTATACATACATTATTACCGCTGACAATTCGATCACCAAAACAGTTCTCTATATTTTTTCTGAATAAAGGTTCATAAACAGTGTGAAATCTACGTGTGAGTGGAAGCTCTTGGCCGTACTAGGCATCAACATGTTGGGCGTGAGTTTCACTGGTTATATGGTATGTAATCGTCACGCTTTGCGTAACTGTTCTGTCAAATAGTTTTAATCATTTTACTTCCTCATAGAGGAAGTTAAGTTTTTTTTTATATAGATATTTTAGTGTCAGCATACTGGAAAAGGTGCAAAACGTCGAAAAATACGATTTATAACTGGCATCCGGGCATGCATGCGTGCGTGCGTGCGGGCGTGCGTGCGTGCGTGCGCGCGTGCGTGCGTGTGTGCGTGCTAGCATTGTTTAAAACGACAATTTATAAATATATATAGATGGGAAAGTACTGGGGGGTTATTCTCGAGTCACTCGTTTGCAAAACGAGTGAAAGAACGTATACGTTTTGCAAACGAGTGACTCGAGAATAACCCCCCAGTGCAGCGGTGATCGTAGTCGCAGGTTCGATGCCAGTGATGTAACTAACTTTATTCGGAAAATGCGGTCCTTATTATACTAGTTCTAGACGATTTTATGGCTAAATTGCGTGCCGTTGGTTCATTTGTCCCTTATTTTGAAAAGGGGCGAGAATCGGTGTGAGTGAATAGGAATATAGGTTGAACCAGTGTGCGTGAGTAAAAGATGCGTTTAGGTAGGGATTTTGTAGACTCGTGGCTAGAGTGGGGCAGACTTTACATGTGCTTTAAAGATTTAGATAATGAGGATGCATTGAACGAGAATAATGCATATTGTTTTTATGCGTGCGTAATTTAGAATAGAGAGAGAAGATTTTACGAGCGCGAGTGATAGAGAGAGAAAGTTTTACGAGCGCGAGGGATTTGAATACTGAGAATGCATTAAATGAGTAGGGTTTTTATGCGTGTGTAATTTAGAAAAGAGAGAGAAAATGGTACGGCGCACGAGAGTCAGATAATGAGAATGCGTGTGATGAATTTTGATGCAGTGTGTGTTTCAAGATTTGATGCGTGTGCGTGGGTTAGAAAAGAGTGAGAGAAACGCGAGGGTAAGAGCGAGAGAGTTTTACGACTGTGAGGGATTAGAGTGAGAGAGCGTATGGGTAGGGAATGTACTCTGGCGCGTGCGGCAGCGGCACGTGCGGCTGGTCAACCTAATACAGCGGTTGATAATTTTTGTCTACGATTAGGTGTTTCTGACAACAAAAAAAAAGTATAGGTGAGATGTCGCGGGGGACGTAACACCACGGTCCGATTTCCGCTCGCGCTCAGTGTTCGACAATCCGTCCACGAATCCACACAGTATTGGTTTATAAACGAACGAGAGTTATTCGCGAAATTACACCTCGCGAGTACAATCTACGCCCTCGACGGCTCTACACATGTATCACCACGATCTAGTGCTTGTTGATTCGGTTGCAGTTAATAAATCCCCGAACGATCCCTAATAAATCCTCCGAACGATTCGAACCCTCTTCGCACACGCACTCCACGTGCCGTGTTACCAAGTAGGTACAATTATTTCTCTCGATAAAGTCGAGTGTACCCGTAGCGAAGGCGTGTACATTGCACGGTCGTCCGAAAACTGCGTACAAATATAATGTTTTACCAAAGACCTTTGGTATTGAATTGGGGCAAAATCTATCAAAACGGTCAGATTTTATGGGATCTTGATTTTTCTGAAAAATTATTTAAAATATTCTTAATCCGAGTAAACATGGAGGTATTGCGTTAAAAGACCAACGATTGACGAATCGATATTCGGCCCAACATTGGCCTTTTATCAGCAGGCCAATGTTGGTGAATTCATGCTCAGCCGAACATTGGCCTCAAATCGACAAACCAATGATTGGCAATCCCACACTTGACCGAACATTGGTTGAAGATTGGCGTATTAATATCGTTACGCCAACACTAGCCCGCTGATCGGCCGTTGTTGTTGAATCGGCAAAACCTCCACGGGGTAGTCAAGCTTAAATTTGACACGGGAATGGACTAATATTGTACAATGTTTGGTATTATATTTACCAAAAAATGACCTAACCGGTTACATTTTATACATTTTTGAATTTTTCGGAAAATTTATATATTATATCCGACTTGAGTTTATGCATCAAAGCTCTAGTTTCCTCTACGAGGAAGCCAAAATCGGTCAGCGATCTTTTCAAAGTTCGCTGACCGATTTTGGCTTCGTATTGATACGAGCATACAAGAAGCTATAGGGAAAACGGAAAAAAAATCAGGAAGTTATTTGCAAATTACTTTGCACCTTTTTTGTACAGGCGATTGTGACGAGCTATGAAAATACAAAGGCGGACCCTTTAAGATACATATTTTTTAGCATCGCTCTCGTGTTTCATCTTTATTGCAACACTCTACCCGGTCACTGGATAAACGACGCCAGCTCTATTGTTCCACACGCTGCGTACGTATAGTATGGCAAAATGTAATCTGCAGAAGATATAATAAAATGAGAAATACATAACTTGTTATATCATGCAGATACGGCTGTAAATGGTACATGATGTCTCTGAGATCAAGAAAGCTGATCCTTTTCCTTATAAGAGCGAGTATCGAACCGTGCAACATAACAGCTGGAAAGATATATGTCATGTCAGTGGAAAACTTTAGCAGTGTGAGTTACACAATGTTTATTGGCACGGATGGATTTAACCTGTCGTGGGCCTGTATTGCTCAGCTATTTGGGGGCCTTATCAGAGATTTTCTACCAGTGTTGCCAGATGAGGCATTTTTTCTAAAACATAGAGCTTTTTCGGCACGTAAGACAGTATATAGGGAGTGGGGGGAAGGGGGATTTAAAGTATTGCGGGGGGTTTTCAAATATAAGGTATTTAAAGTTTGTTTGTGAGTTTAGAAGAACGGACAGGTAACCATTCTACTTACCAGGCAATGGCAGGCATAGTGCTTAACAGACTGTCTCTCTTGCTTTCATGCTTTGAATGTCATGCTTACGCGCACTCTCATTATCGTGGACTTCATACATATACTCATTCTTGTATAGATATTACACGAAATCAGTTTAGAGCTAATATGCATGGATTTTCTGGCAACACTGTTTTCGACTCCAAAAAAAGTGAGATCGGTATATACTCGGGCGTCCCCCGAACTTACGAGAGCCGCGGCTATAGCCGCGTAAGAACACCCCCCCCCCCCAATTCATCTCTATTTCTTGACTTTTATTTTCCAGTGAATAATTCCGATTTATCTAAACGAGTTATTACATTTATTTAAGGTGCTACGAACGTCGATGTCATATTTGGCCATGCTCAATTCATTCCAGTGATGGGACATGGTCTCGAGGCCAAGTAAAAAAACACCCTTATTTAGAATAATACTGTATAGGACTCTACACAATGTACCTCGATTATCTATGCAAATATCTCAACTTTCTGGGAAAAACTTTCAAGAATATGGATACACTAGGACCTCGTTTTCCTCAACAGTTTCCCCCACGGAGCGAATATCGATCGGCGCGGCCAGTGGAAGGGGACGCTATGGGCCATGCTCGACAGTTAGTGTGGGCGGGGCATGCGCAACCTTGATTTTGTGATGCGAAGCCGGTCTCGCCGTTGTGAACGAAATCGAAGGCCTAGTGTCTAAAGTAATGTACTGTTCGGTTCCTTATAACATACCGGTTATACATGTTCTGTGTTTGTAACATATGCGACCTTTCCTACTGCGTCGTCTTTCACCGACAGCCCGGTTATTGTTGTTGCATGCTTAACCAAGAGGTGAATGAGATAGATTATTTTGCACGTATATTTACGTCGACTGTACGTGAGGGTTAGATGTACCAGAAGTATAAATTAAAACTAATATGAATACTTTTTCATGTTTACCGTGCGAAAAAGATTGCCTTCGGCACTTGTAACATAAATAACAGCGTTACCATCTGTATTATATCGCATCTTGAAGAATACGATGTTAATACGACTCAGTAATTTTTAACGAGCAATTTTTCGGTCGGATGTTACGTTATACCGGAAATACGCCACTTCCAGTCCAATAATCCAATTTTTTTAACCAGAAGTGACCTCATAACGATCTGGAAATCCCATTTTCAGGCCTCGAACGCACCTTCGTTAGGAGTCGGAGATGCCTTTCATGAGAACTTTGGTGAGAAAGGCGTAAAAGGCTGCTGATGAAGACAGCAAGGATAGAGGGACTGAAGGAAATGTTATAATTATTCGACTCTTTAGTTAAGACTGAAGCATTATATAGGGTGGACGCCTGGTGGTGGAAGAGGAGGGAAGAGGTGAAGAAATTGCAGGAGAAATTATTAAAAAGTGGCTCTAGGGGTAGCGCGAAATCCCGAGTAGAAATTTTCACGCGTTACATCAGGCCCTGATAAGGTCCTGACACGGCCTGATAAGGCCTTATCAGGACCCTATCAGGGCCCGATGTAACGCTCGAAAATTTCTACTCGGGATACGCCGAACTATTTCTGTACGTTGGATGCGGATAAGAGAAGTTGTTTGGGAGTTGTACTATATATTCCATTATATTTACGAGAGAAGGCGCCGTTATGTTTCTCCCGGAAATGAGGGAGAGCAGATTGGATAAATCTAGTTTCGAGCCGAATCCTCGAAGGCGTCACGCTCAACACTTTCCGAGGATAGCCAGTTTACGCACGGCTTCCCGACGTATCGTATCGAGTAAAATAAAACTCAACAGTGATAATCACAAATTTTACGTCTAATTATTTCCCATACAGTCCATTATACCTTCGCCAGCATGGACCAGCATCGTCGCTAGTCCACTAAAATAAAATTATCGTGGGTTCGTGCACAGAAATTTAGAGGTATAATTGCGACATCTCCGTCGCGGTTGTACCACTTCCCGACTCCCGGCTCTTGCCGGGAATTATATTGTACACAACTTTAAGATAAAAAAGGATAGATGGCCAGGAGGTGTTTGAGAGGAGGTGAGAGGTATTTAAAATGGGAAGCCGTCTAGAGAGAGTAAAGAACTCAAGAAGGCAATGGACGAGGTAGGAGATGGGAGCGTTATCAATTGGCTGTAGGTGAATGGAGGGTTGATACTTACTAAAATTATATATAGAAGTAGTTTGGGGGCTCCGCCCGCCAAACCCCACGAAAAATGTCCCTTCGGGACATTTTTAAGCCACTCACAGATTTTTGCGCACGTCACGCTTCGCGCTCCATGCAAATTGTTTGCACATTGCGCTACGCGCTACGAAAATGTATGCATACATATTATGTCAGACTATGTGTTCTGAAATGTTCGCACACAACAAATGAAAAACAAACGCAACAAATGTCGAATAGTAATTATAAACGGGTAACATACAAATATATTTTACTGATTAAAAATGTTTGAAATCGAGAATAATTAATATTGATAATATCAATTAGATATGATAAAGTTTTCAAAAGTTTTGAAATATCACGGATGAAACTATATTTCGAAAAATTTAGAGTTATCGAGTGAAATTTTTGTACGCGAATTGACTAACGTTGTAAATTTGACAGATTTAAAACAGATGATCATCAATTTGTAAGGAATCTTACGATTAAGCTTTATGGAAAGTGGTGTAAGGTATAGCATTTTAACCGCATTAGCCGTTTAAGATAGCACTGCGTAAATTGACGAACCAAAGTCCATATTCAAAACGATAGCTTCGATAAGAAACCATATGGTTATATAATAATTCTTTCATTATCTATCGATACATTTTTTTTTCGAATCCGTTTTTAGCCGTTATAGTTGCGTGGCATTGCGTGGCACCTAGGCACTGTATTGTTGGGACTGCATAGACATTGATGCACATTTTATAATACATTTATTATAAAACATATAGAATATTGATCGTAAGTTTCCGATAATACTACGTAACTTCACGAATCAAAGTCCGTATTTACAACAATAGGATTTTTTTTACCGTTTTCTATAAAACAATTTTACCAGGGTCACTCTGTACGACGTCCGTGGGATACCTTTGTCGGGAACAGAGTGGAATATTGAAGGAGTGAGGAGTACGAGCGCCCGCAACAATATAGGGAACTCCTCAGGGTAATTCTCAATATGCATTGAGAGGACTGCGAAAATGTAGAGAGATCAGGACATTGGTATAATTCCTATCTTTCGTTCAGCACATAACACCACACGCAGAGTAAAAACAAAGCTACGTATAGCGTAAGTCGCCAGAAAACCGAAATATTATTCGCTTGGTATGTCAAGCCGAGAGATAATTTCCATATTCTTCTCTCCGAATAGCATCTTGTCCCACAAAAGTCCATAATTGTTATAAACGGCATATGTGAGTTATATGGTGTAATGCTACTAAATTTTGCGCCGTGATTATCGGTTCACTCGGTCTCACACAAGGCGATACCGCAGGGCCTATGTATGACAAGACATATTTTTTATTCGTCTGTAATCATTATTTCATCTACGCCGGGAGAGCACCAACCGAGCAGAAGATTCGTCGAGAAGGTCGAGAGGCAGTCACGAGCGCCCGTTCCAGCCAGGATGATCGGGTTAAATATTGGGAATCCTACTTTCCTGCGGTCAGAGTCATGGACGACGAAGAGAAATGACCATCCGTAAAGATTGTCAGTTCGTCGGATCAGCGCATCCATCGGCAGTTGCAGCTGTTTGGGATCTCGAACTGCAGAGAATAACGCTCGGGAGTCTCCCGGCAGGGAGAATTGAGCACCTCTACCGAGTGTTGCATTACCGGGGACCGAGGAAGACCTCCGCGTGTTACGGGGTAAATCGCAAAATAATATTTTGAAGATAAAGAATCACTTTTTTCAGATTTCTTTATTATAAATCGATGTACAGTAGACGACCGCGTTTCTCCGTTCCTCAGGAGCCAATCGAATTAGGCCCGACCGCGTATTTCCGATACCCCACTATCTGTCCAAGTACCTGCCCACCGTCCCTTTCCAGGCGCAACTTTCCCTTTCTCAGCGCCGTTACGTGTCGCGCGTGAAGATACGTACAGCCGCAAAAATGACCGTAATATAAGCGTGCCGAAATATACTCCATGTATTTCGCAGCTCAAGCCATAGTTCGAAACTGAATTCTTAATTTGAACATTAAATGCATTCTGTGGTTTAAGGGAGATGCGTAAAAATCCCGTTTTATAAATTACGGATTTTATATTTATTTGATTTCTTGCTTTGCTAAAGTAAACAAATGCTATTTTTATGTGAGCAATTTATTTGCGTGAAACTCAATTGCCGCTTTCAGACAACAAAATAATATTTGGTTTTACTCTAATCAAAAATGTAAATTTTCAGTCTTGTGGTTTTTCTCATATTACGCCGTAATCATGAATCACCGAGTCAGGTATCCAAAGTTATATAAACGGTATCCTCGATATTTGCCTATGGCTCGATACCAATTTAAGCTGTAATAAAGTGATTGGCAATAAATCGGATGCACCGGTGCTCGCGCGAGCTACGGAGCATGCTATATTTTATTGCCTAGTGGATATATCGGTTGCCTATTAAGTGTAGCATCGTTTACGATTATTTAGATAGTTTAAAAAATTCCGATAATTAAATGTCTACGTAAAGGATATCTTATTGTCGGAAAAAATATATTGACTTGTTTATAAAAATTGTTTTGTTGATTATCGTGTATTAAGAAAAAGGCTGCACATAAAAAAATCACAACAGGTTACTATTTCACGAGATTGTTAATTTTTCGAAGAATTTTCACGGTTTACAATTTTAACTCGGTTAAATTCAATATGATATTTGAAAGAAGTACAAGCTAAATTTGCGCGTTGCTTGCATATTAATTTTTTTCCCTAGGAAAAATAAGTAAGAGGAAAAATTTGGTCAATAATAAATATTGGCGCATCTTGAGGCTGTTGGACGAGATAGCTTTTCCTTTATGATAAAATGACGGAATATGTCCGATGCTCGAATACGAGAAAATGTAGAGGTGGAAGAGTTCATAGATCTTTGTCTCACATCAAGCTTGCCGTTGCGTTCCTTCTTTGTCATCGTTATAGCATCGACGATTTCATTCGCAGGTAGCAAAAGGGAAGGAGTCGTTCGTTTCCCCACCGCGTAGGTAACGGACCGTGAGAAGGGGCCGAAACGGACAAACGCGGTCGTCATTTTCGGAAATACGCGGTCGTTCGGAATTATGCGGTTGGGAGAAACGCGGTCGTGTACTGTAATTTCATTTATAAGCCGCCGCATTTAAAATATCGTAGCTTCGCCGACCCCCCCCTCCCCCTCGTCTCTTTCCGCCGGAGCCGAGAGCAAAGCGACGTCGAGCAGACGCCACGGAGTCGACGAGGTCTTTTCCAAGGTGGTCAATCTGAGAAGAAGTGCCGTCAGTAATATTTTTTTGAAATATTGATAATATTTTAGCAATATTAAGTGCGAAATAACCCCGTCCAGGAAGCAGAACCTATGCGGCCACGGGCTAAATTGCAGAGAAAGCCCTTCAACAAAAATCCATGGACGCACACCCTGTGTAACAGGGTGGTCAGGGCCTGGGATGCGCTGCCAACTGCAATCATAGACTCAGAGTCTGTCAACGAATTCAAGAACAGGTTGGACCTGTATGTGTTCACACGAAATTTATAAGGAAAAAAAAAGAAAAAAGGAAAAATGAGATGCAGATTTTATAAGTGTTACACTTCCTTTCTGCAAAGTTGAATAATACTAATAATATGTTAACAAATAGTTGTGAAATATTTTGAACACATTTTGAACATACTTTTGTCCGCTGATAAATGTTACATTGAAATGTGAAAGATTGCATTACCAATCCAAAGTGCGTATACACAGCCGCATAAACACCGAACATTCGTAGAAACATTTCGGTGAAACATGAAATAAAAAATATTTCAAAATATGTTATCACTATGTTTCAGAAATATTTCAGATGTGTTGAAAGATCAAGTATGTTTCTGAAATATTTAAGATACGTTTCGTTGGAATATTTTGGTAGAATGTTTCAAAATATTATTTCCATATATTTTAGAAATATTTCGTAAAATTTGTAAGATTGAAAATATTTCTAAAATGATTTTTAAATATTTACTACACTAGGACCTCGATTTTTGCGCCCTTAATTTCTTCAACAGTCCCCACCACGGAGCGAATATCGATCGGCGCAGCAAGCTATGGGCCATGCTCGACAGTGAGTATGGGCGGGGCATGCGCAACCTCGGTTTTGGTAAGTGTGATGCAGAGCTGGTGCCGCCGCTGTGAACGAAATCGAGGTCCTAGTGTATATGGGAATGAGACATTACATATTAGTTTCATGTTATGTTTCAGCAATAAAATATGCTAACTGGTAAGTTACATTGACATGGTTACAAGCAGGTTACACATAACTGTTACACGAATTTTGGTACATAAGTGTAACGACATACCGATATGTAACAGTAACATTACTTGCATATAATAATGGTACATTCCATGTGACTTCCATTTTATGTACCCGCTACATACTACAACCATAACATTGGTACATTACATGTAACTTTCATGTTTTATTGCTTCAATAAAACGTGTTGTTCAAACTGGGTATGTTCATTGCACCTTAACCGAATACATATACATTCTTTTCAAAAATCATGTGCGTCGCGTTTTTTATTTTGTCGTATATGTTTTTATAACGTTGCGAAGTTACTTCAACTCTTGGTCCAGAGAAGATTCAACTTTACCATACGATAAGGTTTGTCTGGCTTTCAGACGAGTGGGTGTTTTTTGCGCCCAATTTCCCTTTTTAAGCCTTTCGCATTCTGTGAGCCATCTAGCTACTATTATCATAATTATTTTCCATTTCTTCGCTTGTAAAGTTCGCGGCTGCAGCCGCTGTTACCCCCCCCCCCCCCCCCCCCCCCCCCCATACAGTATCGCATTTGCATGAGGGCGTAGGAAAACTGCAGAAAACCTGCGCCGATACGGCCGGTCACTCCAAATGAGTTTTAACGTCTGCGTTCGGTACTTCAAGTACGAAAACGAATCCTCAGAATACGACCTCCCGCTGAACGGTTCCAATGCGCCAGTTAGTGCTCGGCTAGGTGGTCACCCATCCAAGTACCAACCGCTAACGATTCTGTGTGACTCTGAGGACCACCCAAGTCGTACACCGAGTGAGCTTGTAACGGTGTTGTGATACTTGACGGCATCTCTCGGCGAATATAACTATTTTAAGAGCAAGCAGATTTCTCCATTACCGACCGCTTGTGCTTCTGAGCGGGCAGTATATCAGGTGAACAGAGAAAAAGTCGGCACGAAGACGACTCGACACAAAGGCTGTACACCGTGAATGTGGGCACGCAAACAATGACCACGAATAGACTGTACACCGAGACAAATCTACACCGAGAGAGTGTACACACTACCAACTGAACACCCCAACAACTGAACACTCGACAACTCAACACAAGTTCAGGCTACTTCGGGCCACTGAGTCTAATGCTCATGTCTTATTGTGACAATATAAGAGGCACTACTAGGTTGCAACGCAATACCAAGACTGCATCATTCGAGCATAATCATTATCATGACACTTTTAGGCATAGATTCTCTTCAAGGGTAGTATTGCCTATATATTGTTGTCGTCATCAATCATGGGTATATCATTCAAGAATAGCTCCCCTGAAGCTTGCGGTCATTTGTGTGCAGTTGTCGAGTGTTCAATTGGTAGTGTCTTCACTCTCTTCGGTGTAGAGTTGACTCGGTGTACAGCCTATTTATAATCTTGCATTCCTCTCTGTGCATTTTGTACGAGAATTGCATTGAAGCGCGGACATTTCATGTTTTTTTCCGCAACCGATTAACGAGCCGTCGTGTGGTAGAGACGTTGGAAATGGTGATTTTGATCATTGGACACGTTCGCATTCGGCCACCTGTATGTCGCCCGATTTTTACTGCTTTTGCTTCCTTATAGAGGAAGCTTTGTTTTCGTAAAAAAAAAAAATTGAGATTTTAATGTCAGAATACTTAAAATAGTCTAAAACGTCGAGAAATATGATTTTTAGCTGGTGTGTGTGTGTGTGTGTGTGTGTGCGTGTGTGCGTGCGTGCGTGCGTGCGTGCGTGCGTGCGTGCGTGCGTGCGTGCGTGCGTGCGTGCGTGCGTGCGTGCGTGCGTGCGTGCGTGCGTGCGTGCGTGCGTGCGTGCGTGCGTGCGTGCGTGCGTGCGTGCGTGCGTGCGTGCGTGCGTGCGTGCGTGCGTGCGTGCGTGCGTGCGTGTGCGTGTGTCTGTGTGTGTGTGTGTGTGTGTGTGTGTATATGTGACAGAGTTGCATTGTTTCAAATGACTACAACTCGGAAATGGCTTGAGACAGCGAGTTGAAATTTGGTACACCAGTACAGCGATCACGTCGCTTCGTTCAGTGCTACTTTCGTGAACATTGAGGCCCAAATGGAGATTTTATGCGATTTTCAATTTTTTGGAAATTCTCTGTGGTCTTACTTGCTCTAACTTGCGTAAATTTTGAGCAATCGTCCTAAAACTACACATAAATATACTATTTTGATCAAAGACCTTTGGTATTGAATTTTGTCAAAATCCATCAAAGTGGTAAAATTATATGGGATTTTGAGTTTTTTGAAAAATGACTAAAAATGGTCTAATTTGAGTAAACTTGGAGGTATCGATCTTAAATTTGAAACGGGAATGGACTAATACTGTACAATGTTTGGTATTAAATTTGGCGAAAATTGTTCTAATCGTTTAGGTTTTATGAGATTTTGAATTTTTTTGTTTTTTTTTACAAAGTTGTATTTTTTGTCCGACACGAGTTTATGTATCAAGTGTCGCCCTAGTCGTAAAATAATTCGGAGACTCGTCATCGGTGGGGGAAAAATACATTAGACGTGTGGCCACAAAACGGTGAATATTGGATAATTGACTTAATAATAAAAAAAATATATTTTTCCAAAACCCTGTATTGTCGTTAATTGAAGTAGGTGCACGGATCTAACAAAACGAAGACATCGGTGTATTTTTTCGCGCTGAACCTGAATCGGTCAGTCGTTTTGCATAAAACAAGTTGAAAATTAAATTTTTCATATCGCTTCCTCATAAAAGTTGAAAATTGAAATTTTCATATGGCTTTCTCATAAAAGTGGAAAATTGAAATTTTCATATGGCTTCCTCATATAAGTTGCAAATTGAAATTTTCATGGGGCTTTCTCATAAAAGCTGCAAATTGAAATTTTCATATGGCCTTCTCATAATGTTCCTTTATTTGCGACGCTTTCTCTATGAGGAAGCCAACAATACAGAAAATGCTTCTTCATAGAAGAAGCTTCGCAAATAAAGGAACATTATGAGAAGGTCATATGAAAATTTAAATTTGCAGCTTTTATGAGAAAGCCACATGAAAATTTAAATTTGCAGCTTTTGTGAGAAAGCCACATGAAAGTTTCAATTTGCAACTTTTTACAATAAATTTACGACGAACTTTCGTGGCCGTATTTTCACAACACAAAACGTTCAGAAAAAAATTACGTCATAATACGGTATATTAAAATACCGATACTTCCACATCTCTAGTTGGGGCCTTCAATTATCTCCCGCACAAATCAGCCTTACAACGCCATCTATTGTATATAAGATTCGGGTACCTACTCTTTCTCCAACCCAGTTACTTTTTGGTGGAAATTTGTTTTGGCAGAAATGAATTTAGCGTAAATTATACCCTACACAGGGGCACGTTCAGAAACTTACTTGGGATAACATAGCACGAGAGTGTGCTGCGCTCGCGCGAATGTGAGAGAAGCTACCTACCCGGGTATGATTTCTGAACGCGGCCAAGTATTTGTCAACTTTTTGCCCAGTATCCATCAGATCGCCGACTGTTAACTAAAACTTACCAAATCATCGAGTATCAAACAATAATGGCATCGAAGGAAGAATCGTCCGTCTACGACATGGCGTATCGTGGAAAAACCGCGGCCGTTAAAATTCTCATAAACGAGAACGAAAAGTTAAAGACGCAAACGGATTCTGTGCGTGTCAAGTCCAAGCCGGGTTTGGCACGACTAGATAGGTTATAAACAATGTATTATTTTTGTGCAGAACGGCCGTACGTTGTTGCACTGGGCTGCTCTGGGAGGCCACGAAGACCTCGTTCGACATCTACTCTCGCTTGGCGCTCTCGCTGATCCACCCGACGACGTAATTCCCTCTAATTCACTTCCATAAATCATACAGATTTTTTAATTCCCATTTGCAGCCGTGCGCGCACGGAGTGACGCAGCGATGCATGTTGCACGGCGGCCATTACTACTGTAACGGAGCATGCGCGAGAAATACGCGCGAATTACACTTCGGAATATAATAGCGTAATATTTACGAAAATATTGCTTCACAGACGAATATGACTCCACTGATATTGGCAGCATCGGCGGGCCGTAACAAAATCGTTAAGATTTTATTAAGCGAGGGAGTCAACGTTAACGAGAAGAGCGACGAAGGACACTCGGCATTGCAGTATGCTGCGAGTAAAAATTGGCCGGAAATATGCGCGGCTCTGATCGAAAAAGATGCTGATATAAATATCGCCGACAAGAGGGGAGCTACACCACTCCATAGGTCCGCATCCAAAGGGAATTACGCCATCGTCAATATGCTTGTTGAACGTGGAAAAAGTCTCAACATTGGTAGGCTTCGTGACAATTTCGTAGTGAGCATTTTTTACACAGCTTCTAACGATCTTATTTATTTTTCCATTCAGATCAAGCCGATATGTACGGGAACTCCGCGTTGCATCTGGCGTGCGAGGAGGATCAACGCGATGTGGCCAAACTTCTTGTTTCCAAGGGCGCGAACGTAGAACTGACGAACAAAGAGCGTAAAACCCCTCTCGATATCGCGAATCCGACGCTCGCTCGTCAAATTCACGAGTTAAAAGAGAAAATGTTGGCCGCTGATGTCCTTTATCAAATAAGCGATAATTAATATTCTGAGACAGCAATTTACGATTTCATTGTTTATTGTAGTTTATTTTCGTATATCTATATACGCAATCGACCAGTGTGTTCAATTCATATAAAACGTATCAAAATTCGCTCGTTTCGTTACAATTTCTTATAATCCCGCAGTAGATTTATATTCTCCTCCTCTCGCATTGTCCATTCTCCGAGTAACATCCCCACTTTCTTCGCTTCATATTAACAAATCAAGCCAGTAGTGTTCCCGGCTTCGTCACTCGAAGGCCTCTACTGACTCTAATTCTATCGAGATTTCAGACTCTATCCATCGAAGCGTTCGAAAGCGGGGCTAGACTACCTCTCAATCTTGACCGCCTTATATACAACACTTGTACTAAGCATTGCTGGACCAAGAGATTGTGGGCAGTCAAGTCTTCAATTATTGATTGGATCGATTTTTTTGTTCTCCTAATGCCTTCTCCGGATCCACCAAGTCTCGCGTTAAACAATCCTTTCAGCTCTTGATATTCGACTCGTACCCATCGCCTACGTCGGTGTCCGTACCGAAAATCGTCCCGTTTTCAATTCACATGATTCATTTTGTAAAGGCCCTATTTAGTATATGTATAATTGATCTATATATATATATGTATGGATTCATGCCCACTAATTATCGTTCATCTTGAAAAATATACTAGCTCTCACATTATACCATGCATAAATGCCTTGGAGATACAAAGAATTTCGTAAAATTGTTTACAAAAATGCACGTACAAAATTCCGTTTTGCCCTACACACATTATGTTCGTTTGAACACGTAAATTCAGTTGGTTGATTTTGTTTTGTTTGTTTGTTTATGTTTCATCGTTTAATCATCAACAATATTTAATATATGGTCAACCTCGTATAAAAACCATATTTCATCACGATTGCGATACAAAGTCTCGAGAGTCCGATAGCTCGGAAACAAAAATAATTCGAACAAAGCGGCTCAATTAATTTTAATAAAAAATATCGGCGCTAAAGTAATCGCGAAAGGAATAGAACAAAAAATAAAGATAGCAATACTTTTAAGTACAAATGAAAAAAATAATAATAATATTCGATTCACTTTTTATTGTTTTCTTTTTCTTTTTTTCTCTCAAATGCAATGTATAAACTGGAGAAGAGGAAAGCTTAGTGTCTATATTTGAATTAAATATATTACGTATAATGCCAAAAAATATGTATATAAATGCATGTGCGGGTATACGTCATATAAAAAAGAACGTTTTTTTTTTCAATTTTTTTTTTTTGTTTCGAGGAATCACGGTAGGTTGACAAAGAACTTGCTTAGAACGTATGGAAAAAAAAATACTGGGAGAAACTTAGAATGTCGAAACATAAAACCGTTTAAAATGAACGTAACTTGGTAATGATCGTTGAGTTTCGCTCCTTATTTGTCTCTCCTCTGGCTCTCCGTGTACAATTAGTTAATCATTAAAATAATTAACGATTACGTTTAATAGTATAGCGGGATGATGCTGCTCGTAATATAGTAGTAATAAAATAAACGTTAATATCTTAATACCTACCTAAGTGTTATTCGTGTAATCTTAATTATGCAGCGACCTGCCATGCTTTTTTGTTTGCTCATTTTTTTTTCTTTTTCTGTTTTTCTTTTTTTTTAAATCATTCGTTTGTCTTTTTTTTTCCTCGCTCCCTACAGTTCCCGAATCGCATTTACAAATTCGATCATGTTTGCATTAAGAACCGCTCGGCGGTTAGTTAGTAAGCTGTAAAGTTATGTACACATTCTTTCAACACTTTCTCTTGATGGCATCTTATGGGAAGTGGTATATATATATATATATATTTCTACTTGAAAATAAAAAGAAATAATCGCCTTTCTTAATTACCTTTCTACGACGTCACTCATGCCGGTATATTGCCGGCCGTGAGCGCAACAACACTAATATTTTCATCGTTCGAATACCCTCATGGATTGATCTTGATGCGACTTCGTCAGTGTTAGCGTTACGAAAACACCTCGCTGATGACTCGTTTTTCTTTTGTTTTGTGTTTTTTTTTTCTTTTTTCCTCGATCACCTAAGTTAAGATGAATTATTCTCGCCTTCGCATGGGCGATCTATTATGCGTTATAAAGTTATTGTTGCATATCGATAACCGATTCGATTCAGTTTACACTCTCATCGCCGTCCATGCTCTCGTCCTGGGTCGTCAAATCATCGCCTGAGCCACCGGTTTGCACTGATCCCCGTTTCGTCAGTCTCGTCGAGCTCAAACTTATCGGAGCTCCGCCACGCCTATAAACACACAAAGGTCGTTTGTGAATGGTCATTGAAACCACCAATAAAGCTTGAATTAATTTACCTGAAGGATATTTATACGAACAAACATTTTTCATTCATGATAGCGGATCGTTTAGGTGGGAAAAGTTTCTTTCTTTCTTCTTTGACTCCTGGATACGCAAAATTTATATTCGCAATACCAACCAGTTGAGTAATTTCAGTTTTAATTTAGGACTTGAGTTGATAACTCACCTCAGTTTGGTCTTGAGATTTGCCACTTCGCGAGTCAGTGTTTCGTAGGACTCTGTCATCTCCTCCATTTCTCTCTTGGCTTTTCGTTTTAGAACCTTGTGCGTGCTGAGCTCCTCCTCGGTCTCGTCGAGCTGCCTCTTGAGGGTTTTCACTCTGATGTTAGCCTTCTCAACCTGTTCCTTGTACTGCTCGGCGTTTCTCCTCTCGTCCTCCAGCTGTAGACCCAATTCCTTGAGTTTCTTGTCCAATTTTCTGTTTATCTTCTGTTGAGCGAGGCGTTCCTTGGCCTCGGTCTCGAGTTGCTCGTCGAGATTCGATATCTTCGATTCGAGAGCCTGTATGGTAGCCTTGGTCTTGGCGCGCTGATTGGTCTCCAGTTCGGCGAGTTTCGCTTTCAATTCCTTGTTCTGCCTTTCCAGCAGGAGTCTCTGCGACTCGAGCTTCTGCGTCGCCGTCCGTTCCGTCGCGAGATCCGTCGTCAGTTGCTCGACGGTTATCTGGCTCTTGCGCGTACGATCGGTGAGTATCTCGCCGTTCGACTGTTCCTCCTCGAGTTCCTCCTCGAGCGTAGCGATTCTCGCTTCGAGTCTGCGCTTCTCGTCGAGCATCAGAGTTCCCTTGTTGGCATTGTTGTTAACTTCCTCCTGGAGCTCGTCCCGCTCGTTCTCGGCTATGCGCTTCGCTCGCTCGCTGCTCGCCAGATCTTCGGTCATCTGCAGCAGATCGGCCTCCAGACTCTTGACCTTGCGCTCGGCCTCCTTCGCCCCGGCAGCCAACTCGTCTCTGGCCGCACGGGCCTCCTCGGTCTCTCGCGTGCAATCCTTTATCTGTACCTGGAGTTTCTTAAGTTGCTTCAGCGCGTCCTCCTTCACCTTGTTGTGCATCTCCAGCTGTTGCTCGATATCCTTGTAATCGGCTTCCATCTTCTTGCGCGCCGCTATCGCCGCGGCCCTCTGCTTTCTCTCGTCCTCAAGTTCGGCCTCGAGATCGCGGAGCTGCTTAACGAGACCCCGACGTTTCTCCTCGGCCTGCTCCTCCTTAGCCTGAATCTCGCGATCGAACTGGGCCTTCAGAGCCTGCATGTTCACCTCGAGTCTCAATTTGGCGTCCTCCGTGCACTGCAGCTCGTCCTCGAGTTCCTCGACCTGCGATCTCTGCTCGGCCAATTGCTGTTCGAGGACGCGTTTCGCCTTCTCCAACTCGTGAACGTTCTTGTCGGCTGTGCCCTGATTATTCACGAGCTCGTCGAGTTCGGCTTGCAAGCTTCGTCTGCCGCGTTCCAGTTCCTCGACCTTGTCGTTAAGCTCGTCGAGTTCGCGGGTCAGCGACAAAACTTTCGTCTCCTTCTCGCGCGCCTCCCTCTCGGCGGTGTCGCGGAGCTCGGAGTACTTCTCCGAAACCACTTTCTCCTCCGCCAGTACCTTGTCGAAGTTCTTCTGCTTCTTCTCCAATTCAATGACCTTCGAGCGTTGGACCTCGAGCTCTATCGTACTGTCCTCGAGCTCGGCCTGAATTTTCTTCTTCGATTTGTCGAGTTTGTCGTTCGCCGCCTTGAGCTCCTCCACCTGCCTCAGGAGGGCCTCCATGTCCTTCATGACGCGCTTCCTCGCCTCCTCGAGAGCTGCCGCAGCCTCGGCCTCGTCGTCGCCGCGCTTCTTCGCCTCGGCCAACTGTATAATCAGACTCTGCGACTGTTTCTCCAGGGCGCGCTTCGCCTCCTCCTCCTCCTCCAGCTGATCGTGAAGAGTCTCTTTTTCACTCTCCAGAGCTCGCAGCTTCGAGCTCAGGGCGAGTTTCTGCTTCGTCTCCTCCTCGAGTTGCTGCTGCATCTCGTTGAATTGAGACTCGAAAGTGGTCGATGCCTTTATCGCCGCTGAAGCTCTCAGTTCGGCGGTCTCGAGCTGCTGCGAGATACTCTCTACCTCCTGCTGAAGCTTCGTCGTTCTCTCGGCGATTTCTTGCTTGGACCTCTCGACCTCGTTGAGCTTGGCGGTTATCTCGGCGAGCTGCTGCTCCGCTTGTTTGCGACGACGATCGGACTCCTGTCTGCTCGCGACGACCGAGCGCAGCTCCGTCGCCAGATCGGCGCCCTCGGCCTCGAGCGTACCCTTGGCCTTCTCGAGGGCGGCTTTCGTTTTCTTCAACGCGTCCATTTGCTCATTCAGAGCCGTCAGCTCTTGTCCGTGCTTGTGACGCATATCGGCCAAAGTCGCCTCGTGAACCGAAGTCTCCTCCTCGAGATTCTTCTTCAGCGTCGCCAACTCCTGCTCGCGCTTGCTGCGAAGCTCCTGCTGCGCCGCCGTTGTGTCCAAAGAGTCGAGTAACTCGTTCTTCAGAGCCTCGAGTTCCTCGTTCAGGTCGCGCTTGAGCTTCTCCGCTTTGCTGCGCGCGGCCTTCTCAGCCTCGAGATCCTCCTGGAGTTCGGCCAGCTGAGATTCCAACTCTCTCAGAGCCTTCTGAGCCTGAGCTTTCGCTGCGGCCTCGTCGTCGATCTTCAGCATCACTTGATTGAGTTCCTCCTCGCGTTTGCCCAGCTGCAGCTGGAGTTCCTCGACCTGAGTCTTGCGCTCCTGTATCTGTTCCTTCAGATCGGAAACTTCGGTCTCCACCTTCCTCTTCGATCTGTCGACTTCCTGACGCTGCTGGTGATCCTTTAGCAGTCTCTCCTCGAGATCGGCGATCGTTGCCTCGTGCTTGGATTTCAATTTCGCAAGATGCTTGGCCTTCTCCTCCTCCTCGGCGAGGGTCTGCGACAAATCGTTGGCTCTCTCCTCTAGTATCTTCTTCTCCTTGTGGAGTTTCTGATTGGTGTCGTCCGAGAGGGCGAGATCCTCCTCGAGCTTTTTGATCTTACCGTCGCACTGGACCTTCTCCAATTGGAGCTTCTGACGCGCGGCTTCCTCCTCCTCGAGCTGCTCCTCGAGATCGCTTATGTTGAGTTGCAATTTTTTCTTCTCCTGATTGAGCGCCGTGCTGCGCTCCTCCTCCTCCTCGATTCTCGCCTCGAGATCGTGAAGTATCTCTTCGAGCTCTTGCTTTCTCGCTGCCAAACGCGCCCGCATCTCCTCGGCCTCGGCGCACAGCTCGACCTCGGCCTGTAGCTGCTCGGCGAGCATGGTCTTCTCCTCAATCGCCTGCTGATACTTTCGCTCGTACTCCTGCGCCGAGTGCAGCTGCATCTCGAGCTTGTCCCGAACCTGCTTGAGCTCGTCCTCCTTCTGCGTTAATTTCTCTTCCTGCTTCGTCACCTCCAGCAGTGGCTTAACCTTGGTGTAAAGTCGCCACCACTGCCAGTTTCTCAGCTTCAGATAAGCCGCGCAGTTTCGCTGAATTATACGAATGGCGTTCAACTGTTGGAGTCGTTTCTGATAGTTGCGACGTGCCAGGAATCCACGACAGAAAGCTTGGAAGTTGACGATCAGATCGGTTATCTTGTAGTCTCTCTCCTCCTCGAGGTGAGCCAGCACTCCGGCACGGAAGAATATCTTCGACTGACCGACCCGATAAAGATTCGGATCGAGCTCCAGAGCCTGTATCATTTTCTCGCAAGCTTTCTTGCCGTCCATGAAACCCTTCGGTATCACGTTCGGTGTCAGTAGCTCGTAACGCTGACGGAACTCCTGGAAGGGTATGCGATTCGGGAAACCCTGACGGCAGATACGAATACCCTCGAGTACACCGTTGCATCTCAATTGGTCGAGCACCAGTGGCGCGTCAATCTTACCGGCCCTCTTCTCGTGATTCGGTATTATACACCTGACGAAATTTGGATTTGTGTTACGAAGGGTCACCATGAGCTTCGCCAATTGCTCCTTGTACAGTTGGGAGACCGTACGGAACATTCCCTTTCTCGTTCTCGCGCCGAACTGCGTGTCGGTCAGTGCTTGCTGTGCCATGCCGACAATCTCCGCGTCCTTCCAGATGTGACAAACGAACGGATCCTGGGAGGCCTGTAGCAGACTGACGACGTTCTCGTTCAACGGATCCATATTCTTCATCAGCCACTTGGCCGCCGAGTAGTCGACCTTTCCGGCGTAGTGAATTATCGCGAAATCCGCGACACCGCGAAAGTCAGTCTTCATGAACTTGGGATGAACGCTGTGAGCCCCGACGAGTTTCTCGACGAAGGTTTTGTCGTTAGCCTTTGGGAACCAGCACTCCTCGTCGAGCAGGGCCATTATTCCCATAGGCTTGTCGATCAGATCTATCGTCGGCTGTAGATCCAATCCGAAATCGATGAATTTCCATTCTATGCCCTCCCGCTGATACTCCTCCTGCTCGAGTATGAACATCGTGTGATTGAACAGCTGCTGAAGCTTCTCGTTCGTGTAATTTATGCAGAGTTGCTCGAACGAATTCAACTCGAAGATCTCGAAACCCGCCATATCGAGTATACCGATGAAACTCGCTCCCTGCCTCTTCGTCCTGTCGAGAGATCTGTTGATTCTGTTCACCAACCAGCGGAACATACGCTCGTAGCACGCTTTCGAAATAGCCTCGACGGCGAACTCGACTTGCTCCTTCGTCTGCGCCTTCGTCACGAAGTCTCTGCCGACCTTTATACGAGGCTTCAGGAAGGCTTTGGTCATCTCGGTGACGCTGAGTCCCAGGAGATGAGATATCTTCTGAGCGACGGTGTTGTCCGGCAGAGTCGCCTGATCGGAATTTCTCTCCTGTCTGAACTGCATGGAGCCGAACAGCATCACCGCCGACACTATGCGGAAGATCGAGGCGAAGTCCTCGTTCGTCATACCCATTATGTTCATCGATTTAACGGTCGATGCATACTCGGCGGCGTCGTCGACGCCGGGAACCGGCAGTGCTCCGTTCGACAGGAACGGATACAGTTTTGGATCTTCCAGTATGAATTCCTCTGCAGGAGAAAAAAAAAATTAGACTTTCTGTGATAAAACAATAGATGTTTACGTGATTATTCTTAAATAAAAATTTGATTCGTATTTCAAGAGACGCGGTAGCGTCTCGACGCCAAGTACTTAAAAAAAAAAAATTGTAAGCGAGCGAAGGACGTTACCAAGTAGTTATACTCCAAAATGCCGGAAGTATATTTTTGCACTACGTTACCTCTTAAATAAATCATCGGATCGAAATGATATTAAAATTTTACTATAGAATATCTATCCAAGCTTTCCAGTTCGCTTAATTCCGAACACATTCGTTCGGTGGATTCTTGTGTACGATGATCGCGATCAGCAAACGATCAAAAAATTTTCGATTGTGCGTGAGTTAACGCGATAATTTTCGGTCGGTTTAAATACAATAATGTACAATTTAAAAAAATGAATAGTTTCAAAAAATGATAATGTTTGCGCGACTATTTTAAGAACATTCTCAGGACTCTGGAGTACACCGTGTGTGTTTCGAAACCGATGAAAGCCAGAATATTCATAATTACTCTTTTGTTCGGGCGAAGCTCCGGCCAACAGTTGATAAAAGATGTGGAAGGTTCTCTCGTCCTTGGCCTGTCGAATAGCTCGAGATTTCTCGAGTAGGTACGTCTCGATGTTCGCACCCGCGATGTAGCCCGATGCATCGAAATTGATTCTGATAAACTTTCCCTGTACAGCGCATACATTACGAACAGTTAGTTATACACCTTTTAAAAAGATTTAATTGTCATCGTCAGTAAAAAAAAATTAAGTTTTTCTTACGAATCGAGAGGAGTTGTCGTTCTTGACTGTCTTGGCATTACCGAAAGCTTCCAGTATGGGATTAGCCTGAAGAAGTTGTTGCTCGAGTTCACCCTGTAGGAAGAAAAACAAAAATTCGTTAGCCAGCTCATACATCGCCGAGAGTTTAAATAATCATAATAATAATAATAATAATGTTAATAATAACAATAATAGTAATAATAATAATAATAATGTTCGATCCACTATACCCATGACATTACAGAATAATCCCAATCAACATCAATTGTCAACTCTCGCGCATACACATTCTTTCTTTATTTTATTACCGCAAATTTTTCCGAGTTGCTCCCAGTTCCCTGGATCGGCAAGCAGCGGAAAGACGTTTAGGATATGTTAGTATCAGTGGAGGATAAGTTAGTATTAGTGGAGGATTCCAGTTAGCTTAGCGATCACGTTATAATCAAATCAAATTAATTCATTCGTCAGCACACAAACCAGAAAAATTAGTTGGACGACACTTGAACAAACCACTATAACAAGCCCATGAAGAAAGAAATAAAAAAATAAGATGCGATGTTCAGCAGATCTGCATTGGACTTACTATTATTAACGCTGGACTCGGGGTCTAGATGATGGCCACCAAGAAACAGCACCGAAAAAAAAAAAATCAATTATCATCGTAAGTTTACGCATTTTTGGTGAATGAAAAAAAATAATAGTCTTCGAACGTCCTCACACTCGTATTTAACACTCATTCGAGATAACAGTCCGAAAGTGTTAAAAGACGTTTGCACGACGATTTATTCCCCGACGATAAATCACGATGCAATAATAACGTTAACTTAAAAACAAACTGTTATCGAAGTGACAAAGTTCGTCCCGCCCGATTACCAATGTCACAGAGTCACGGTTGAAAAAATTGTCCAGAGATGACTTACTCGCAACGATGCTTTTGCAATAATTGATTTAATCGGTCGGCACAGATATCGGCGAGCTCGTGCTCCGTGCGTGTGTGTATCAAGAAAAATCGCTGATCCCAAAGAAGTACAGAGCTTTTTTTGGCGCGTGTTTGACTCACTCTCTCGGCTTCGCGACGGTGAAAAATGATTGGCTTACTCGGAGGCGTCGTCCGAATAAGGCCCTTCGTCGTTAAGGCACCCGGACGCCTCTTTATTTCGTAATCCTGCCAACTAACAGCCATATACCGCGTGTATAAATAGATTGGTGGGGGACTCGATCGAGAAGCACGCTTACGGGATACCATCTGTTTATTTCGACCGATCGGTAAACGGTTTATGGTGATAGCCAACTGTGCTAAGGTTCCCGTGGCCTTCGTACGCGACCGTCGAATCGATGGTTCACCGTGTCATTAAAAAAAGGTCCGATTTTTTAAAATTTATTCTTACGTGCGAGCTACAAACTTCGTCACGCTTCGTCACGGCGATAGCTGGAAGTTACCGGGTCGTAATTGAGCGCGAGTCGCGGTCGCGGGATTTCCGTCTTTCTCGGTAGATAAGAGGACGGAAGCGGTTTTGGCGACTACCGCGTTAACGCCGAAATTGACCGAATCGAGTGTTTAAAGCCAAAACCGCGTACGCTTATCGCTTCGTTGAGAAGATTGACGCTGCGGTTAAAAAAACTGGTCGGCGCGTAGTAGTTATTCAAACAGCTTCTCAAATTCTACTCGACGCCTCGGGTAATTCGATGCGTCGGCTGTCGCCTCGAGAAGTTACCGCCGATCTTGGCGTTTCAGCGTCGAGATAGCCACCTTTTCTCATCGCTCGCGTACGGTGTGATACGCGCTAGAACGCATATCGCGAATTTGTAATGTCGTTCCAGGAAACGATCGACTCACAGCGTTTGATTTTGGTTTCGACGCCGCTACGTAGGCCAGATACTGTATGACTTTCTTCGTATTCTCCGTTTTACCGGCACCGGACTCGCCGGTGCACAGAATCGATTGGTCCTCGCGATCTGAAACAAAAAAATTAATAATCGTGTCAATCGTCGTGCAGGAGAGGTTGATCGGTGGAAAACATTAACGTGCCCACATTTGTTCGGGTCCGACACCCACAGACTTTCAGAGAATCTCCATAACGTCATTGAGTTATATCGCGGCATATTCTCGACCAATTGTCTCACACCGGTTATGTGTTTGAAATGTATACTTCATTAGACACGAAGCATCAAAGTAGAGTTTTATTAATTTATTTAAAAATCCAAAGCGGTACTCTGGTGTGATAGTCAAAAAGAAATCGAATATTTTTGCACATTCTTATAGTTTACGACCTCGAGAATGGGTCCATAAAATGTTGAGATGAAATTCGGCGAATTTACCCACCTAAAAATTTTCCGAGTTTAATTTCCACATTTTACGGACCCATTTTTCGATTTCAAATAATCTTTTACCAAATTGAAATCGACAAATTATGGAGAAATTTTGTGAAGAGTATAATGCATTCCGAGTAAAAAATTTCAAGTATATCAATATTTAAAAATAAATATTTAGGTATAAAAATTAAAGTAGTAAAATCCACAATCATTTTGATTCAGAAAATTGTCGAGCGGTTGTGAACAATTATTTTAAGTACTCTAGTGTGATCGTTAAATAGCAATCGAAAAAATCACATTCTTATGGTACAAGATCTTGTAAATGGGTTTACATAAGGTTGAGACGAAAATCGTGAAATTTTTCGAGCTATCAATTTATTGAATCTACAATCTCTATACTGTGACAGTCATTTTCAAACTATCTGTCAATAAATTGAAATCGAAAAATTCTGGAAAAATGTTGTGAACTGTATAATGCATCCCAAGTAAAAGATTTCAAGTATATCAACATTTAGAAAAATATTTAGGTACGAAAATTGAAGAAGGAAAATCCCCAAACATTTCGATTCAGAAAATTGTCGAGCGGTTAACAATTATTTTTATGAACGGGAAATAGGCTTCGGTCTTAAGGGGATAAAAACGTTCGTGAAAATGTGTGATTTTACCTCGAACATTGATATAAATATAAATGCGAAACTCGTGACTCCACAAGTTTAAACATTTCTACAAATTCGATCCCCAAAAATGTCCGTAACAACTGGAATTTCACACAAGAATACTCCTTCAAGGTAGTCCTTGCAAATAGTGTTCACTTGGCATAGGTTTCAGAGGAATAAGAAAGAATTGCAAACACTTCTCGATGGTATAAAAATCTGAAAAAAATCAAGAATATTAAAGGTGCTGAAAAGATTAATTTTTCATAATAATAATTCTAAAATGTTATCAACAAATCGATGAAAAATAAAATTGTTCAACAAATCTACCGGAAACCTAACTTCTTCTTTTAATGAAAATGATTCATTTATTTTTCTGAATACGCATGAATTTTTTCAGATTTTTAAATTCACTTTGAATTTTGTGACTTTCTACAAGTTTTTCCCATATAAAAAAAATGCAAACTGAATATAAAAATCTGAAAAAATGCATACGTAGTCAGAAAAGTGAACGAATAATTATCATTTCAAGAAAAGTTTGGTTTCCGGGAGATTTGGTGAACAATTTTATTTTTCTTTAATTTGTTAATAATATTTTAGAATTATTATTATGCGAAATTAATCATTTCAGCACGTTCAATGTGCTTGATTTTGTTCACATTTTTATATAATCCAGAAGTGTTTGCAATTCCCGCTTATTTCTCTGAAATTTATGCGAAACGAACACCATTCGCAAGGACTACCTTAAGCTACACAAGTACGTCGAAGCCTCTCAGCGTTATCTTGTACTAGTATCGAAGTCGAAGCAACGGCCAAACGTTGTGCCGAGTTTACGGTACTCGGCTGGAAGTCGTACGGGGTAGAAAATCATAGTAAAGCCGAGCAAGGCTGACCGGCACGTTCGAGTATACCTTCTGGCGCGTGGTCCCACGCGCCAGATCGCCACCTCGTGCACGATCTTTATTTCTCTCATTGCGCAAATGGCAACGAATGCCGAAGGAATCTCGGCCGCTCGTATGTCGTTCGGTTAATCGAAGTTTATCGCGACTTCGAAGTTTGCTGACTGCAATGTTAAAACACGGCTAAGCGATACGATTGCTTTCCCGATATATAGACTACCCAAGAACCAGAAGGGCGTATAGCACACAATTTTACACGTTAAATCGTGTGGGATACGCCCATATAATTCCCAGCAATCGATATCTACCTCGGCAACTCGATGGTCGAGCGCAAACTTCATCGGCGCGCAGACGATAATTTTCTCCGTCGGTTGGCCTATACGAATGTAGTCTCAAACGATTAAGGATGCATCGCACATACATTCCCAACCAAAAGTTTAATTCGATCAAGATTTCAGTACTTCGCGATATGCCAAAAATGTGAAAAAAAAATCAGTCGTATTAATGGAGCCCTTCCATTTTGTATAATAATAATGCTGAAAAGTTATTAACAAATTGTAAAAAAAAATCAATTGTTAACAAATATCAGAAAACCTTTTGTTTTCCCATTTTAAATGATTTCCTTGATTTTTTAGAATTCATATGAATTTTATCAGAATTTCCTTACATTTCCATTTTTTTTTTATTTGAAAAATCGATGTGGAGACACGAATTTCGGATATGTTTCCGTATCAGGTTTCCACAGCAGACACAAAAAGTATCGAGACGATTGCGCGAAAAGTTTCGTAATTATGGCGTTAAAAAAAATTAAAAACGGAAAATTCATAAATGTAAGAAAATTCTGAAAAAATCCATGTGGCTTCTTAGAAAATGAACAAAGTCATTTGAAAAAAGAAAAAAAGCTTTACTAATTATTTGTTGAAGAATTTTTTTTAACAGTTTATTCATAACTTTTTGACATCATTATTATGCAAAATCAATGTTCATAGCACCTTCAATACAGTTCATTTTTTTTCAAATTTTTATACCATTAGCAAGTGTTAAAATTCTCACTGAATTTCACTGTTGGCTGAGAATGTACGTGTAATGCATTCTTAAGGTGATGTGAAACGTCCATCCCTTCGCTCGACGATAAAACAAACAAGGTAATCAATTTTTTTTTCTTTTCGAGAGTAACAATCTTTTCCGCGGAAAATGAAATTACTACCGTCCGCTTGACTATTAAATGAAGACCCTAATAATTTACGTTTGGCCCAAAATATTTAAAACACGTGAGAAACAAATCTGTTACAGTTTTCGTTATCGACTGAGTAAGTTTCACATCGCCCAAACAGTTAATCGGCAGATTTCCGTCCGGTCGTTTCCCTAAAGGAGAAGATACAGCTTTCGAAGCTTTGCAATCCCTCTCGGATTTTACCTTGCAGCATCGAACGGTAGGCGGTGTCGGTGATTGCGAAGACGTGCGGCGGTACTTCGTGCCTCTTGATGCCCTTATACCTCTCCATTATCTTTTCTGTGTATATCGGCAGCCTCTTGTACGGATTAACGACGACGCAGAAGAGACCCGAGTAAGTCTGCAAAACGAAATCACATCGATATATTAATTGTAACCTCTAACGAGTAATAAAAAGAAGTAAGGATTTTATAAAAATAATTTAAAAAATCGTCAGAAAAATCAAATAAATTGTTACACAGACGGTATCGGGGACCGACCCGACCCGCATTGGTTCTATCGCGGAGACGTGAAGTCACCGCCTCGCGGCACAATAAATTTGCATCTTTCCTAAAGTAGAATACGCCTCACCGAGCCGCATTATAGTTTGCCCATCGAGGCGATTAATCAATCGCAATATAATTTATGTATCGCTCTCGCGTTAATAAAACAAAATCGAGAAAAAAAGAAAAAAAATCGCCAACATTGATACAGACAAGTGTGTGAAAGTCGAATGTTTACGATGAGGTATGAGTAATCGTTTTACGGAGTTACAGAAGATTTTTTTTTCTCCGCCCACGTAGTTCAGCTGTGGGCAATCCTTCGTGTTTAAAACTCCCTCTCTCATTATTGCCAACATCGGTCGAGACGAGGCTCGAGTTCCGGACCAGTCACCGGGGCGCCGGACTTAAACGCATGGAAGGCATTCGTGGAATTTTATTGGTGCATAATCCAACTCTAACGACGTCGACGACGACGACACTGCTGTGTGTCTATCGTGTACGACACAGGCGAATCCGTTGCCAACTCCTCGACGTTATAGTGGAATGTCAGATCGGGGTGACGTCACGCACGGACATGCGTGCGTACTAGAGCGAACCCGGGATGGAGAGAATGAGAAAAGGGAGAGGCTCGATACGTCCTCCTACTCATTGCGAACACGTTTATGTGTGTCCGTCGGGACGACGAGCCTCTTTATCTCTCGCTGGCTCCACGGTATAAACTATCTCATCCGCAGTCCCTCACGACTCTCTCCGCGGTCTTCCTCCGTTACGCACATCGGCTTTTCCCGGTCTCTGGACACAACGCAAATCTGCATATGGAACCCGAGGCACCGGAGAGAGAAAGTTCACCTTGAAGCGGCCCGTGGACTCCGACGAATTCGAAGCTGTGGATAAAAAAAAAAAGAAAAACGAGATGAGGTGGAGAGTTTTTTTTTATTTTTTTATTTTTGCCGTGGCACGAATATCATCGTTCTCATTTGAATTCGAGGCATGAATGGAAACCTCCGGCGCTAACAGGTAGATTGAACGACGGCGAAAAACAGCACGATGCTTTCGGGCGTGGCGGAGGACTTCGAAGCCTTTCCGCTTAGAATTGCATATTTTTTAAGTATCGTAAAAACTTTTTTTAAACCTCATCCAGAGTAAAAAAAAAAATTGAAAAATGTATAAAATAAGTCTGTGCAAAGAATGCACGTGCAGAAATGTTCCAGGTCCAATTTTAATTCTCGCGTCGATCGACCGCTGTCGGACACTACTGTAGAAACGTCAATCGCCATGAGCAACTCTCATACACGACTCCAGTTTTTTTTTCTTCGTTATTTCATTTTTTGCATCTCTCGTTTGCGATCCAACGAGGACCAGACTTTGCAAAGAAATAAAAAATAAGAGAGAAGAGACTTGGAAGAAAAAGAAAAAGTCTGTGAAGGGAGAATGAAAGTGCGCCGAGTCGGTGCCTTTTAAAAGTGCGAGTGAACTTGCAAGTTTTTTTTTTTGTCCACCCCCTGGCAGACGGAATCGACCGGTCATCTCTAAAAAGCTCCACCAGTCGCTCCCGTCTCCGCCGTGCAGCATCACAATGCTGCCACGAGATGCTCATTTTTTTTTTGTTTCTCTATATTTTCAGTGACGCTGTTTTATATCGCTCAACATGTAGCCGGAGATCTTCGTTACACAGAGCCGCGCTGATGAGAGTGGCCTGGCATGTCACGGTTAGAGTCGTAGGAAGCGGCGTTCAAAGGCCAATATCCGTAAATGGATTTATCATCGCTCCGAAGTTCAATTAATTAGAGAGAAGAGACTCGTGGCTCGTTGGCATTGATTTGCACGCATTCCGGCCCAGTGCCTCGTATGTGCAACGGAATACAAGGAGATCATCGAAGATCTCGAGGCGGGCGACTCTCCGCACACTGCTTTTATTACCCAGAAAAATACATGTATAGAGATCATCGTCGCTGCGTCGTTATTCCGAGCGAACGATTGAATGAAAAAAAAAAACCAAAACATTATATTCGCTGAGACGCGAGTGTCTTCCCTGCTATCGAACTCGGACTCGCGAATAGAATAATCGATACAATTCATGCTTCTCGCACGACAATTACTGCTTCTCGATATCTCGACGTGCTAACTTCAATATCACAATTTAATTAAATATAATGATTAATGGGGAAATGATATTATGAAGAGATCTCTCGGGTTCCGTACATCCGATAACAATCAGATTACGCCGGCTTACGTTCTACCTTTACGGTTACTCGTACTTTTATATTTTATATTATACCCTGTCTCAATTTATCCCGCAATAGCAATAGCGTAAATGTTAATAGCGCCAATGTCAATGGCGCCAAAATAAATAGCGTCGATATCAATGGCGCCAATATAAATAGCGCCAATATCAATCGCGCAAATATAAATCACGCCAATATCAATCGCGCCAATATCAATCGCGCCAATATCAATCGCGCCAATATCAATCGCGCCAACATCAATCGCGCCAATATCAATCGCGCCAATATCAGTCGCGCCAACATCAATCGCGCCAACATCAATCGCGCCAATATCAATCGCGCCAATATCAATCGCACCAATATCAATCGCGCCAATATCAATCGCGCCAATATCAATCGCGCCAATATCAATCGCGCCAATATCAATCGCACCAATATCAATCGCGCCAATATCAATCGCGCCAATATCAATCGCGCCAATATCAATCGCGCCAATATCAATCGCGCCAATATCAATCGCGCCAATATCAATCGCGCCAACATCAATCGCGCCAATATAAGTGGCGCCAACATCAATCGCGCCAACATCAATCGCGCCAATATCAATAGCACCAATATCAATGGCGCCAATATCAATGGCGCCAATATCAATGGCGCCAATATCAATCGCGCCAATATCAATCGCGCCAATATCAATCGCGCCAATATCAATCGCGCCAATATCAATCGCGCCAATATCAATCGCGCCAATATCAATCGCGCCAACATCAATCGCGCCAACATCAATCGCGCCAACATCAATCGCGCCAACATCAATCGCGCCAACATCAATCGCGCCAACATCAATCGCGCCAACATCAATCGCGCCAACATCAATCGCGCCAACATCAATCGCGCCAACATCAATCGCGCCAATATCAATCGCGCCAATATCAATCGCGCCAATATCAATCGCGCCAATATCAATCGCGCCAATATCAATCGCGCCAATATCAATCGCGCCAATATCAATCGCGCCAATATCAATCGCGCCAATATCAATCGCGCCAATATCAATCGCGGCAGTAGCAATAGCAGCACTAAGCAATAGTATTGAGGTGCTTGACGTTCGTCATCGGGAGAAATTGAACTCCACGTAATGTTGGTGAAATTCGATTGAAAAAAAAGAAATAAAAAAGTGTGATGATACACGTTGAGGTTGAAGAAAGGAGTCACGGATAGAGAATGTCTTTCGATAAGTCATGGGAGGAAGACCGTTGGAATTTCTTGGGAGATACGTGTACGGTGAATCCCTCACGCATCGGTAAGCTTATACGATCGCGGCGTGAGGTCGTTACTAAAGAACGTCACAGAGCAATGCGCGCGCGCGCTGCCCGCTTCCCGCTTCCGCGGCTCGCTCTCGCTAGCTTCCTACAAAACGTGATTCATCGGTCTGCCCCTGCTTATTACTTTCCCCCAGGTGAGACGTTCCTCGGGTATTCGTCATTCACGGGAACGAAACTTTTAGGTCGCTCCCCCCCCCCCTTCCTCCCCCACCCGAGAACACTGCCGACCAGATAATTGCTGATGTATCACGTATTCTTATCGCGAGGCAGAACATCTTTACACGATTCCTATATTCAAGAACCAACAGTAAATTCGCATCCTAGCTTGCGAATATTCACTGTGCGAGGCTTGGTCGCAAAGTTCTCGCCCACCACTTTTGGCTGACTCATAGTGGGACATTTGTTTTTGCGAAAAGATTAAAAATAAATTGTTTTCGCGATTTTCATGTAAACGTATTCAAAATATTCCAAAACTTGGAAAACTCACATGCACAAAAAATGTCCGCTGAACATAAATCGAGGAACGACCGACAATGTTTGACATTGAGTTTGGCAAGAATCCATAAAGCGGTTTAAATTTTATTAAATTTTTCTGTTTTTCCACTTCGAACAACCGTCCTAGGGCTTTAAAAAGCTGACGAATCTTTTTTTTTTTTTAGAACATTTTGTAGCTTCCCCAAAGAGCAATTTTTTTAAATAAAATAATAAGGAAAATAAACATAACTTTTTTCCCCGAAATAAAAATGATAATGTATTTTTTTGCCTTAAACCAATAGGACAACCTGCCCTTAATAATTATTATAAATATAATTTAACCGCGCGTGTAAATTTTTTTTGCACATAATCGATACCGTCACGAAGAAGGGCATTGACGTCATTGGGTTAATTCCAGGACTCGCCGGAAGTCTTATAAATTCGAGAAACCTTTTTTTTGTCGTCATTCGCTTCCACGAATTTTTCATTCTCTCAAATTCTATAGAGTTATTATTATTTTTACTTTTTATTATTTATATATTTTTTTTTAATGCTCATCTTCAGTTTTTAAATACCTGAAAAATCGAACTACAACTCCGCATTTTTAGCTTCCCGAAAGAGCAAATTTTGCGAATAAAATAACAAAGAAAATAAACAGACGTTTATTGAACACTTAAAGAATCGAGGCTTTGTTCACAAGGGCGTCGGAGCCAATTTTTTTCGCTGCACAGGATCATCTCGAAGGCGTCGAGACACCATACATGTATATATAAATGTATATATACCGGTAAGGTACCTACAAATGGCCGCTGTGCCGGATTGTTTTGCTCGATTTTTTTTTCGACTGGCACGAGTTGCGTCCGAAGGTCCCCGAAACCGGTCCCCCCCGAAGTCCCGGGTGTCGTCGAACTCCGATCGGCATTCCTGCCTAGCTTACGTATCGTCCGACCGTCCTCCGACTCTCACGGGCAATATATGGGGAAAAAGTACCTCGTGATTATTATTCTTTTTTTTCGAAAAAAAGGCTAACCGATGCATTACAAAGAGAAATTATCCTATCGTACAGAGTATTGTTTACGCCCAGCATAAAAATTCGTAGAACGAGATAAAGCTTCGTTACAGTGTACAAGAAGGTTCGACACACGCATTGTAACGAGCGGGCCGGTAATCGGAGTCGGTGAAATCATAGGCCTTAAGGACAATCGCGTGTCCTATTGAGACACGGAGGCGATACGTTCGATCGGTCAGAATCCGATGCGATCGCTCGCCGAAGAGAATCAGTGAGAATCGATTAGAGAACAAGAGCGTGGGTGGAAGCGGGACAAGCGCTCGATCGCTATAAACGGATAGTCCGTCGAGATACAGCGGCATTATTGAGCAATTCGATAAATTATAGTTAATGGTATTATGAGACGGATTAATTAAGTAAGGTTTCAACGGAACTATGTATGCTGTAGAAATAATTCAGCAAAACTCAAACATCGTGGCCAATGAAAACAATGGAAAAAGTTTCTTGACCTTTCCCTGACTAAAATTCAAAATAATAATACTAATAAGTGTAGGTAATTAATGGAACTTCGATATTATTACAAATTTACAAATTTACAAATTTACAAATTTACAAATTTACAAATTTACAAATTTACAAATTTACAAATTTACAAATTTACAAATTTACAAATTTACAAATTTACAAATTCACAAATTTACAAATTTACAAATTTACAAATTTACAAATTTACAAATTTACAAATTTACAAATTTACAAATTTACAAATTTACAAATTTACAAATTTACAAATTTACAAATTTACAAATTTACAAATTTACAAATTTACAAATTTACAAATTTACAAATTTACAAATTTACAAATTTACAAATTTACAAATTTACAAATTTACAAATTTACAAATTTACAAATTTACAAATTTACAAATTTACAAATTTACAAATTTACAAATTTACAAATTTACAAATTTACAAATTTACAAATTTACAAAAATTATTCTTTGCATATCGCTTCTTTATGGAGAAAGTCTTGTTTTTTTTTTCTCGTTCCGCCAAGTCCCTCATTTCCCCGACCAACAAAAAGATGTCTCTGACGTTCCCCCAATTACCCTGAAAATTAAAAAAAATGGTCTAACATTTCCAGGCTTCCCAAGTTTTCCCTAACCAGCAGCCACCAGTCATATAAGAATAAAATAAAAAATGACAAAAAAAAAAACGCAGGAGCAGTCACCGCGAGGGCGTAGACTCTGCGTGCCATAGTCGATCGATTTAACAACGAATCTCATAAAATCCGACCTAATTCCGAGTTAAAGGGGAACAGCACGAGGTTCGTTGAATTCGCGACACGCGACCGGATGAAGCCGGAGTACCATCGGGCATGGCGGTCAGAGTAGTGAGGGAAAAAGAGATTTCGACACGCGGCAATATTTCCCTTGATATTTACATTTTCTTTTTTATTTTCACTTAAATTTTTTATTTTTCGTAATCTCGTCGACACGTCAAACGGGCTATATGGGCTGACCATAGATGGTATAGCTGGCCGAGTCCTCGGATGGCGCTTCCACCGATCCGCTCTTTCGTTATATTTGCCTTTCGCGGTTGCATATGTGTTTTATATACAAGCCGAACTTGTGGAGTGAGTGGATAGTGTATACGCGATGCCGACATCGAGCCAAAGCGGGTTAAGGACACTGGTCCTTATAAGGACTCGTCTTTGCCTCGTGCCAGCTCAACCCTCTGCACCTCCGTCCATAAGCACTCGATCGTTTACACTTCATACCGTGCCCGAGATATATCGAAAGTGCACGATTCAAGCGCTCCTCGGAGCGCCGAGCACGGAGATGCTCGATCAATGCTGTCTATGTTTTTTTTTTTTTTTTTATTCAATTCTTTTTTTCTTCATTTAAGCCGATCAACCGACGAGCCTCGAGACATCGATTAATTTGTTGCCCCGAGAATCTGGCTCACACGATTGGTATACAAGGTGACGACTGAATGACCTCAGCGACGGAGAACAGCTACAGGCAAACGAATGCAGTTAATCGTACCAAAGGGACAATCACCGATTTCACGAAGAACAAAAAAGTGGATATTATTTTTTATTTCGGTAGAAAAAAAAACGTGAACAAAATCTCTGCGATCGATTATTTGTAACAGTGATTCGTTGAAGAATTGCAGGAGTTTTGTGATTTTTTTCAAATAGGTGATATAGAAAAATAAGGTCGAGAAAATATTGAGCTCCCTCGACGATTTTTGTATATTTGCGCCTTGCATTATTTTTTTTATCGCAATAGCTGTCAAAAAAATCGGCAGTAATGGATTTGTAGTATTTCAATTTTCCCACCGAAATAAAAAATTAAATGCGTTTTTGGTACGAAATCAATGGAACAAATCACAATAATCATAATAATAATGATAATAATCACAATAATCACAATAATCACAATAATCACAATAATCACAATAATCACAATAATCACAATAATCACAATAATCACAATAATCACAATAATCACAATAATCACAATAATCACAATAATCACAATAATCACAATAATCACAATAATCACAATAATCACAATAATCACAATAATCACAATAATCACAATAATCACAATAATCACAATAATCACAATAATCACAATAATCACAATAATCACAATAATCACAATAATCACAATAATCACAATAATCACAATAATCACAATAATCACAATAATCACAATAATCATAACAATCACAATAATCATAATAATCATAATAATCACGACAATCATAAAAATCACGACAATCATAAAAATCACGACAATCATAAAAATCGTTATAAAGTTAATCAGCCGTGTGGAATTTTCTATGCGTAATCATTAGTGATCACGATAATTTCCGAAGGAAGGGCATTGACGTCATTGGGTTAATTCCGGGACTCGCCGGAAGTCTTATGAATTCGAGAAACCCTTTGTTGTTGTCGTCATTCGCTTCCGCGAATTTCTCATACTGTCTTTGCTGCTCCTCGACGGGAGTTTCGGGAAGGCTCTCGGGGATTGAAGAGCTGCTCAAGGGCGACTGTGGGTGTACACGTGAAACGCAGAGTCGTTACAATAATCGATTGTACGGCAGCGGAGGTTCGTCGTTCGACAAGATTCGCCAGAATGACATTACGAGGCTTACAACGGCGGAAAGAAATAAAAACATAGGTTCCTCTGCGAGCAAGCAAAAACTGTAAAAAGCGAGAATCCGAGAGAGAGCCGTTACCCGCGCGATAGCTGCTGAACGATAAGGAAGATAGAGCTGAGGATAGCGACAGCTTGCGGGCGAGTTGCGAGAACGATTTTGTGGACCCGCAGCGTAACGTGCGCGCACCTGCCCCGGCACCGGGCCTCGGCGGCGACTACGAGAAAGGGAAACAAACGTTACGACAGTCAAACAAAGGAACCTACTCATTACACGAGCTAAACTTTTCAGGCAAATCGAAACATCGAAAATCGATCGAAAATTTTTTTATTATTTTATTAGTTAATGGTTTATTATTTTATTAGTTAATGGTTTACTATCTTATTAGTTAATGGTTTATTATTTTATTAGTTAATTGCTTATTATTTTATTAATTAATTGTTTATTATTATATTAGTGAATTAATTGTCTGTTATAATATTATTATTCTTAGTCTTCCTTTATCCACACTCGGCAAAGTTAACCTTTGGCGCACACCGGAATCGTTGTGAATCCGAAAGATCGCACAGTCAAATTAATGCGCTGATTCGATTTGAATCACATAACAAGTAGTTGTTTTTATTTTTCAAATGTAACCGCGCTGCCTCAGAATTGAATATATTTATTACAAACAATTCCTCCACTTTTTTTCTCAAATATTTTTTTCTCCAGATACGCGATTGGGGTCAGATTGACCCCATGCGCATTCGATTCGCTACGGAGGTGTGCACACCAATGCCTCTTGGATATCCGAGTACGATGTTCACTGCATCGTTTCTTAATTTCCTTTCGACCGAAATAATATTTTATAAAGATATCATAATTTCTTCAAAGCTTTCATACGTCGAGTCGATTTTAGTGTATTATCATTGCTGTCTGTTTTATCGGCTGCCTCGACGATAAAATTTTTGTGAAGAGTGTCCAGATAGGGACCGAAACGTAAACAGTCGTTTTCGTCCGCTACTCGAAAGCTTCTTGGCCGTTCAGTTGGCACAACTTCTTCACACATAGTACAATTTCTCTATCAATGAAACTATTCGTCGGGGGCGAACATTACCATCCGCAAATCGTGCCAGAGCTCGAAGAGTCAATTTCCACAAACGGTTGACGAACTAACCTTAAAATGGGTAAAAAAAAAAAAAAAAAAAAATGAAAACTCACAGAATAACGAACGAAATATTCGCTCGAGCTCGAGCCACCAAGGCCCGACGAATCTACGTCCACAGGTAGAAATATTTTTTTTTTCACCGCTCCTTTTATTTCCTCCGCTCCGAGGATCGTTCACAGACATAAAGAGAAGAATAAAGAACAGCGTTGGGTAAGGAGAGGAAAAAAAAATCAACGAAACAGAGGAACGGATTTGAGGAAAAAAAAAAAGTAAAAGAAGTAAAGAAAAATAAAAGAGAAGCGAAGAGAGGAGTCTCTCGGCGTTCTCTCTTTCTCTCCCGGCGGCGAGAGACCGGCGCGTATGACATCAGCCTCGAGCGTCCCCGGACAAGGCTTGCCGGTTGACACACATGGCTGGTCCTCGACTTCGTGGTAAACGGCCTTCGTCTCCGTGTGTATACGGGTTCTCTCTTCCTCCCGCCGTACGAAAAAAAAAAAACCCCCCCACCTGAGGAACCCGTGCATGGTTCTTCTTGGGCCGAGTCGACTCGACCGCTCGATAGAGCGAAAGAGAGTACGAGCGAATCGGTATTACATACATTACGCCAAGCGAAAGCATAAAGGCAGACGCGGTTGATGCTTCGGCGTCTCCTTTCCACGTGTGAGTCGAGTGTATCCTGTTTATGTGTGTTTATCACGTGCTGGTATGCGGTACACTCTCGGGTGTACGAGAGCAGCGTGATGTCATGTTAGGCCGGCTCACCGGCTCTCGCGGTTAACGGAGGAAAGGCCAGCCTCTTTCAGCGCCTCCCAGTAGTTCCCCGTCCCGCCCGAGAGAGGGAGGGCGAGTAACAGCAGTTGCCAATACGAAAACGCTCTTTGGCACGGGTTTCGTCCGAGCCGCCCGGTATAAGCCGGCGGAGAGAACCGTAGGGTCTCCACCTCGTAACCCGTGCACTTTAAACTAATTTCATCGCGACCCACGTTGGGCCTGTAAGTTAAGTCAAACGGCTCGATAGTCGAGCCGGGATGATTTGGTTAAAAGTGGTGGAGTATTATGGCCCGGTCTGTACCCCGGAAAAAATATCAATGGTAGTTGGGATATACTAGAAAAAAAAACATACTGTGTATTCCAGCAATTTTTATATTTCGTGTGATGCGAGCCGGGATGATTTGGTTAAAAGTGGTGGAGTATTATGGCCCGGTCTGTACCACGGAAAAAATATCAATGGTAATTGGGATATACTAGAAAAAAAAACATACTGTGTATTCCAGCAATTTTTATATTTCGTGTGATGCGACCGGGAAGTTCGGATGCCGGGTTTGGATGAGGGAATATTTATGAAATTATCCTGTGAAATTTTTCAAAGCCTACTTTTCAAAGGGCCTACTTGGAACGTATTTTTTTCACCTAAAAAATGGTTTTTTAGTCATTGACACACACAGTGAGTTACGGCGAAGTGAAACACGTTCTCTGTCGCTCTCTCTCTCGCTCCACCGTAAGACCAATGCCGCTATCTCTCTCACACTCCTGGCTCCGTCACGTGACTTTCACTTCTTCGCCTTAAGTCAACCGGCTCGATATGCCGGAGGATTTGGTTAAAAGTGGTGAGTATTATGGCCCGGTTCGCACACGGAGAAAAATATCAATAGCAATTGTGATATACAAGACAAAAATACTGTGTATTTCTGCAATTTTTATGTTTCGTGTAATGCCAGCAAGAATGTCTGCCCGGCCGGATTAAGAAATGTTAATGAAATGATCGTCAACATTTTTTCCTATTCTCGTGCATACTTGGAAGGTATTTTTTTTCTCTTAAAAAGTGTTTTTTGATTTTTTTTTTCACAAGATCAATGATAAAAATTCCTATTTTTGAGGCTTAGGAATTATTGATCCACCTCGTAAGGCGTGCACTTTGACCTGCGAGTTAAGTCAACCGCTCGATATCCGGGATGATTCGATTAGAAGTGAAGAGCATTAAAAGATTAATAGCAATTGCGATTCACGAGAAAAAAAAAAGTATTTTTTTTTCTTACTTTTACTGTGTTCCAGCAATGTTTATATTTCATGTTATATTTCATGCGAGCGAGGAAGTCTCTCAGGGTTGGATGAGGGAATATTAATGAAATGATCCTGGAAAAATTTTCAAATCCTCGTGCATGCTTGAAACGTATTTTTCTTTTCTCTTAAACTATTTCGTGGTTTTTTCGGTAAATTTTTTTCATTCACATCTTCAAAGTTAAAGGTTACTATTTTTTCATTACGAGATGCATCAGTCATGGCGCTTCAGGAATGATTGATAATTTTTACATTCCGTGTATCTAATTGATTGATGTGCCAATTGGGTAGTCCATATTCATCACTTTTACCCTAGCCCATTCACGAATGTTCCATTGTGGATCATGACGGATGAAAAAAATACTTTTTCTCAACAGCGGTTCGAAATTTTTCCGAATGAAAATGCTTGAACAATGTCCCCCTTAACATAAAGAAATGTACGCTGAAATTATGTTGTGTTATGTTATGTATCTACGGGCCGTATCCCTTTTGTAACTTCGTTTGCATCCCAAGTCCCATCCATCACACTTCGTGCCAATGCTGGAACTTGGGTAACGTGCAATTGCGGCTGTGGCCGACTTAAGATGGAGATAGAAACACTCGCATTCGCCTAAGACGTAGGAAAACCACGGAAAACCTACGTCGAGTGTAGCCGGCTACAGGCCAATCCCCAGAGCTCAAGAATTTACGCGAACAGCATTATGTTGGAAAAAATTTCTTTGTGATGTTCCATTCGTAAAAAATTTCCAGAATTTCGTTCGATCGGAAATGTTAATGTTTATGTTTGTGTTTATGTTTATTTTCACCGGTCGAACCCCTTATACAGTATTACAAAATTAGCGAGTGTGTATGCAATAATTTACAGTGGCTTAAGCTAAGGTAATAGTTATCGAGAATTAAGAGTAAGCATAGTATGTACCGAAATCACAAAAGACTAAAGTCGGGCACGAAGAATTGAGCTACACTGAGAAAAAGAAATGGTTGGATTAAGCGAATGCGCGGTGACATACGTTCAACGGTGTATTTTGTCGGTACAACATGTATGTTTGTTTCAATCAACAAATTTTGAATAAATTGAAGCAAATAATCGCTCAACAAAACAATGCTTTATTTGTACCAAACAAATAACAGCTTTGAACGTATGTCACCGCGTCTTTTGGTTAATCCAACCTTTTTTTTCTTAGTGTACGAAAGATTACGAAGACATATTTAAAAATCGCTTTTTCGCCAGCGTGGAAAATATCATGGTATCGGGTATCGAAGTGTTAATCAGAGAGGCATGGCTGAGTGGAGACGTCACGAGGATTGCTGCTTCTGACAAGCAATCGAAGGTCTGCAGCGGAATCCCATTATCGGATTTTCCATCCGTTCAATCGGAATACGGCAAATTGCTAGTAGTATTTTCTTTTTCCATTTTCCAATTTCCATGAATGGCGGGAGGCACGACTCGATCGGAAAATAAATTGTCCGTGAAAAAGTCGACGATGGGTCGTCGAACGGACGAGTGGGAAAAACGTCGCGGCAGTCCACGTGCTCTCGAGGCGTAACAAAACGCGCGGGCGCACGTATACACCCGTAAATAACAAACAATAAGGACGGTGGAAAGTATATATTTAACCGCGAACTTGAGCGATGCAACGCGTTCGAGTTCTATTTATAAAAAGGCGCTATTCTATTTTGGCTACAGCGTATTCGAGCGCGCGCGCGCGCTCGCTCGCAAATACGTCTTTTGGCGCTTCGCGGAAGGTGCTGTGCGTGTGTTCACCCCGATCCGCCCCCCTCCATCGAGAGCTATATACTTGACTGGCGCGCTGGCGACGGCCAAAACCTTATCCTTAACCTCGAGCTGGTAGTACAACGCCCGATACGTTTCGTTCACTCTCGCTCGATATTTTTTTTCCCATAGACCAAGTGTTCCGTTAGTTTATTTAGAACGTACCAAGGGCGTGTGGAATACCGCGGTCGGTAACAAATCGCTTACCCTATTTTCTCGGGGACTGTTAATATTTTGGACATGGGTTTTCATGAGTCTACGTGTTGAACACCTAATTTTCTTTTGTATAAATATTGTAACGTATTCGCGGAGTAAATGAAGACAGGGTATGATAAAAAAAAAGAACGATAGGCGGAATGTTTATTCTGTCGATTGACGTTTGGTGATCGTTCGTACTGTCGAACGTCCGTTCGTGTTGAAGTCCCGAAAAATACTGACTGACTGTCAAAGCTACGATCGCTGTGAAGTCGATCGTTTGGTCGTCCGTCAAATGTCCTGCTGTCCGAGCTGTTCTTCATGACCGCTTACTGAGGATAATCGTCTACCCTATACTGCGTACGATATTCGTTACGATATTAACAGCTTGGATGAGAATAGGAAAGGCGATTTGTTACCAACGGAGCGCGAGTTCGATGGGCCGGACGGTGTTTCACGTGACACTTCGAAGCACTTTTTTTTCTTAAAAAATAGTCATTTTGAATATTGTCAATAAATCATTTTTTTTTTTTTCAATTAAAAAATGAGGACTGAAAGGTGGGTTTAAAAACGACCCAGCATGCTTCAAAGGTTAGCGCATCAGCTAGTAAAATAAGTGTCGCGTTATAAAAATGTTAAAATACTGTTACGTAAGTTAAAAGAAAAAGAAAAAACAAATACTACAAAGCTTTGTTTACGTGTGCACCAATTTGCCCGATTCCATTATCTGTGAACTGTAAAATATCAAGACGGATCGAATCTTGATTCACGCAGTTCACCGGAAGAAAGCTTTGGCGCATGAAGGCAACCTATTAAGATATGTATTTAAATACAAAGTTTATCGCTACAATTTAACAATCGATAATAAATTTACAAATTATTGATTCTTCCTAAAAATTGTACGTCTTCATATGTGCTTGCGTGTAAACAATCTAATCTAATTACTTGGCACAGCTAATAAACCAGCAGTCCCGAATTCGTAGCGTCGCCATATTGGTACAAAGCGAGTCATGTGCCGACAGTCTACCGGTTAACATTGACTATAGAATTCCCATTCAAACATTCAGTAAAGCCAATTTTCCCCAACATCATTTTAATCCTAAAGAGGATCGACTAACAGACGAAATCCAACTTAAGGCCTCCATTTTTTTTTATGTTTTGCATGAACATTCTACGCGTCTATTGCCGAAGTCTGAAAAAATTTGACGGTATAGTTTATTCGTAATACAATTTAGAAGTTGACTATTTTAACCTTTTCGACCTAAATTCTAACATTGGAGTCGGACGGTTCCGGGTTAAAAGATAACCAGTTTACTATCGAGCCAACTTAGAGCTTTGGAAAAACTAGCTTCGAGTAGACGCAGCATAAAAACTGGTGTAAAAAATGCGACATCCACACTTTACCGTGTAAACTCAATGATTTATCAATGCAAAGTTTATTTTGTCATCGCAGTCTATCAATTTACCGAATTATCGGTGCCAGCCTCGACAACCTTTCCCTTCGAAAACTGATGCGTTCAGAGAACCAAACATAACCTCACTTGAGGTCCATTTTAATACACGTCCAATTCTAAGTGTTTACCACGCATCACGAATCCACGACAAAAAATTGTCAATCAGTCTATCATTTCATGTCTCAAATATTTTCTAAAAATTGTTCATATAAGTTTTGGGAAATGATTTGCGACTTCGTTTTTCGTTTCGCAATGTTGGCCACGTGGCACGCCATGACTATACATACTTAAGCTTGACTACATATTTTTATTAATTTTCGATGCACGAATAATTTTTGCAAAACACACCCCATCAATGCCATGCATAATTCATTTTACTAATATCGCATGCGACTTAAGACAGCTGTGATGAACTTTTTTTCAGTCACATTTTTGACTCCAAAGAAATAGTCGATCCTCCTCACGATCTCCGAAACACGCTACGCTTTTTCTTCCTGCACGCACCCAACCGCGTAATTCGAGATAAAACCGAACAAGAGCGCGGCCACAAGCATGGTACATCTTTCGACGTTGGATTTATTTATTTAACGTAGATAGCCTGTAACCTTGCTCGAGTTTTTTTTTAATAGACACATTCATCTACGCCTTCTTTGTAGCGTATGAAAAAAAAAAAATTAACATATACAGTTTAACGTCGTATCCGATAATCGAGTACGTGATTCTACCACCTTCTACCGACAAACTAAGGAATTCGCTTGTTTTCATATCGCGATGACTAATCGGAGTCTCGTAGATGTGCGACGAGTCTCGAGCTTTGTCCCTCGACGAACGTCGGGTTTACGTAGCGAGAGAATTCCTAGACGTTCCCGAGAGAGAAAGAACCAACGACTCTTATCTGTAACCCAACTCGAGCAAGCCAGCGTTATTATTTACAATACGTGATCGCGCGACGATCTCCTTTAAATTCGCGATGCGACGTGCGAATAACGATCCGCGGTGTTTCACGATGAGAACAAAAAAAAAGTGCCTTTCTCAGCCAATTGGCAATTTTAGCCAATGTGTACCCGCAGTCCGTGATTCCATTGAGACCGCGCGGGTGCAGTGTCAACGACATCGGAGGCAGGCACTGGCAACGGAGGCGAGCAGCGGCGGACCAGCCAGAATCTCGGCGCCGTGATTTTCTCATCGTTTACATTGGCAACAGTCGCGGCGCATCTCCGCTGGGTGGCTTTCCCGATTACTCGCAGATGTGCCTGCTCCCTCTCTCTTTCTTTCTCGCTACGGGCACAAAGAATTCGCGCGTCGGCTGCCCTGATATATTCACGAGAATATTGAAACTGGAGGAGCCATAAAAATTTATTTTTATTTTCGGTTTTTTTTTTTTTTTTTTTAATATACTTTTTCTTCTTCATTTCCATGTGCACAAACGAGCTTCAGACTCTCGTCTCTCGTTATACGCCGAAACGACTCTCTCATCTGTTTTTAATTTTAGCGAGGATCGATAGCCAATCAACGCTTCTCATTCATCTTGTTTGTGTGTGTGTGTGTATGTGTGTGTGTATATATATATAGATATGTAGATATTGCGAGCTCGTTCGAGATTGATTTTTTCGTAACAGCGACAGTGCCGACGACCTCGACACGATATACAGACATCACGTATAAAATCCACGGAGGCTCGATAGCGTAGCGAAGCGAGGGCGCACACGTAGGAACGCTTAAATTCCGCAGGTTGTTTGAACAGGTGCATGAACTCTGCGCGTTTACTCCCACGCCGAAAAAGCTACGACCCACGTGTACACACCGCTACTCTATACCATTAACGATTCACACGGCAGGCTACTAGTCTTGGAATTATTTCTTTCATGACCCGCTAACAAAGTCTTTCGCGAATTATTTTTTAACGGAGCCAAGGAGGTCTGCCCGACCGGAAATTCAGTCACTTTAGATTATTCACAACGAGGCTATGACAAAGCGAAAATGATTGAGCTGCTCGTGGCAAGTATGCGTGGCAAAATTACTGAGTCGGAAAATATTGATATTGTTATTAATATAACATTGTTATCGTCAATTTTATCAAACATGTATTTTTTTACTTGTGAAACACGATTGCGAGAACTACGGAAAATTTATTCAGCGGCCATAGCAGAATCGTTTGTTCCAATATCCTATCCTATCGACGGAGCCAAAAAAATGATTGGAAAAAGTTCTGACTATGGCGTGAAAACAATTTTTTTTTTTTTAATGAAAAATTCGTGTTATTTGTTAGGATATAAAAATATATGTATATTTATTTTAGATCCATTATTTAAAGATAAGGACTGTCGCATCTGCAAGGGGGAAATAGAAAGCCTAATGCATATTTGTGAGTGTGAGGAAGCTAAAAGAGAGATAAGAAAAGAAGTGGTGGAAGGTCTGGAAAGCTGCTTGGAGAACAGGAGAGGAGAGGAAGTGCGACGGTTAATAAATGAGAAATTGAAAGGAGAGCCTGTGATCGAGTTGTGCAAATATGTATGTCAGTCTATTTGAAAAGTTAGTAAAAAGAAAGGAGCTGGAGGGATGACAAGCGAAATAGCGAAATGTATGATATGTCACTAGTATAAGGAATTAGTGGATAAGGGGGAATATGTATAGGGGGGGGGGGGGGGGGGGGGTACAGTTTAAAAACCCTTAAAGGGTATACAGAAATAAAGGATCTACTATCTACTATTTTAGATCCATTCTCAAGTTTCGTTTAGAGATTATAATATGCTTTAATTTCAGTATAAATTTTATAATGATATCTATAACGTTTCTTAAAATATCGTGTTCAAATCACCGAAACATGCAGTTTTGACGAAATCAAAATCCAAAGTTACGCTTACGAGGAGCGCCCGGACTTGCACCGCTCTGTATTTTTCATTCTCCGGTTCTTGACTTTGCGCATTTCTCACAATACTTGACGGGAAAATATTTTCATATGTTATACTATGCAGATATGTAAACAAGAAATTGGGTTTTTTTTTCGATATTGTAAACCACCCTGGGCCTTTAATACCGATTATTAAGATGATAACAAATAGCGATGAATCTCGGTCACGAGTCTTGTTTAGTATATCGCAAAGAAATTGACGAAGCCACGAGGCATGCGAAAAGAAGAAATTCACGATTCTCATTGAATCGACGGTTGTTTTTTTTTTTCTTATTTTTTTTCGAAATGGGCGACCTTGCTCGCGAGCTGGTACTTGCGAAACATCAACGCTGTGGCATTCGCTGACACGCCGCAATAAGCTAACGTACAGACGATCGGCGGTTTCAGAGAAAGAGAAACCGAGAGTGTATACCGGAGTGCCTCCTTTGCCCCTGCCCGCTCCCCCCCTTTTTACAGTTCCTTTCGCAAGACCATAAACCAGCGTGACGTGTATTTTGCAAACGCTCCGCTCTCAAATCGAATTTTCAAGATGGCGTGATCTCGAGTCCTTTGTGTATAGATAATTGCTTAAAAACAATTTTAAGTAAATATACATGTGAAAAAAAATATATAAAAAAAAAAATGATATATATTGAAGTACTTGGCGCCGAGACGCAACCGCGCCACCCGAAATCGCAAGATGTGTTTGTCCACGAAAAGAAAAAATATATTTGTAATTAATAATCGACGCGTTATATATCTATGTAAAGTGGAGAGTAGCTTTTGTCCCAGCCGGGCGAAAAACTACTCTCCACATTTTTACGATAAGATGGTATCTCCAAATTAATTTCCGATGGTGTATTCGACCCGAATCAGTCACGAATGAGTCACTTCGGTCACGATAGGCTCGACAGTCACGTAGTGTTTCGACTCCGCGCCTAAAATTCTTTTAGAGTTTCGATACCCCCCCTCCTGGCTAATATCTGAGAATTCGCGAAGCGAGAGTCGAAGTCAATCCAACGAACTACTCCCAGTCGGAGAACTACATCGTAGCACGGAGAAAGAAGCTCGCGGTTCGTTGAGGCATAATCTCCACTGTACATACGTGTATTTTGAAATCTCTGCCGAGAGCGTTCGGGGTCACCTCGCCGAGAGAAGTTAACGTCCAGCGCGCGCCGGTTAATCGAGCCGACAAAAAAAAAAACAACCTTCCGAAACTTCCCCTCTCGTTTGAATCTAACAGTGATTCCAATGGCTGAACCGTATATCAACATACGTGGTAAAGAGAAAGGTTAAAAACAAACTTTTCCCATCCACAAATGTCAAAAATTATTATGATTGGTTTTTTTTTAAACTTCCGCCAAGTTTCGAGTTGCCATGAGCTCGTCGGCACGTTTGTATGAAGGAGCCTTTTTTTTACGAGCTTTAGTTGTTGACTTGTTTTAGATCAACTCGTACCTGGACCTTCTGACGAGCATTCGGGTGAGTTGCCCTCTTTAAGACTGTCCACGAATCTTCGAGTAAGCAATCTAAAAATTTAGAAATTTTTAGATTTCTAAATTTAGAATCTTTTTTGAACCATTTAAAATTTCCATTACAAACATCACTGCTAGTTACCACCTCAACAAGAAAAAAAAAATGGTGGCCATTGATGAACAAAATGGTGTGTTAAACCTCCCAAACTCTTTCAAACTTCCCTGATGCATTTAAAATTCCCTGACATTTCGACATTTTAAAAGGCTTCCTTCACACTAACGAGTCAAATATGACATAATACCTTACGGTATCGTCATTTTTTTCGGAACTGAAATAGCGTTATTCAACACTTTTATAATGGATAATAGAATTCCCATTCGACCGGCTGATCACTGCCAGTTACTACCTCGACATGAAAAGAGAATGGTGGCCATTGGTGGACAAAAAAGTTTGTTAAACGCCCAAACCTTTTTTAACCCTGTAGTTCAACATAATTGCGACCGAGTCATTTTGAGCAAGTTTGAGCAACGATATTCG